>VXAV01006804.1:428763-440352 GCA_013399715.1 Alectura lathami | reverse complement strand
GTTTTTTTTTTTTTTTTTTTTAAGATGTGGGCTGGTTATTTATGTAGTCAGGAAGAGGTCTCTGCTTCCAGTGTTGTGGTCTCAGAGCTGTTTTGACAGTTGGAGTACGGAGAGATTTCATCTCCTCTCTCCCTCTTTTTCTCCCATCCTTCATTCACTTAACACGCAGACCTGGAATGCTGTAGGAAGAAGAGAAAGCAAATTTATGAGTTCTTTAATCCCAGACAGGCAGCTTTGTGGCAGTTACCTTCAAGAAAAGTTCACGCCCCAGAGGAGTGTTTAGTCTTACAGAGCCACTGACTCACCGAGCAGCGCGTGTGAGTGTCTGTGAGGGAGAAGGGAGAGATGAAGCAGAAGTTTTGCTTCCTCGTGAAACTCGTAATATTATTATTTTAAGGTGTTTTTGAAAAGATGACTGCTACTTTTGTTTAAAGTATTTGTTCTGGAATTGCTGAATCTGGAGTCTACCAGACTGAGGTCAGGAGCATTTTCTTTGGCAGAAAGAAGATACTTTTATAGAAGCCATGCCTGTGCTTGGGGTTGCCTCCAAGCTAAGACAGCCAGCCGTAGGGTCAAAGCCTGTTCATACTGCCCTCCCAATACCAAACCTTGGCACCAGCGGCTTGCAGCACTACTCGCCAAAGTCCTTGGAGCTTACCGGGGCGGAGAGCTCAATGCTTTCTTGTCAGCTCACGTTAAAGTCAACCTGTGATTTTGGAGAGAGGAGAGCACTTCAAGGGAAAACCCAGGAGATCGAAGATAGCAAGGTTAGTTGGAAACTTTATCTGCAGATCTGAATTCTCATAAAATGTTGATTTGCTTAGACAAAATCTGATAGAAACTTGCTGTATGCAGAACTTGGGTGTAATTGGGTAAATAATAGACTTTTGTTAGCACCAGTGAACTTATAAGCTGCCTTATCAGTTTTGTTTTGCTCAGTGCTGTTTGTTTCAATAGATATTGTTTTTTGTTTTTTTTTTTTTTTAATATTGATGTTAAGCTACTGATAGAATAAACTTCACAGAACAACTTCAGAAGAATCAGTAAAATCACAAGTAGAAAAAAAAATCATCCCAGCACCCCATAAACAGAGCAACGACATGACAGCATTTTTAAAAAAAAAAAAAAAAATCTTGGCTGCTTCATGTTATATTATGCAGTTTAACAAGAGATCTCACGCCCACATCTAGTCCCACAGGGAGGTTCTTTTAAAATAAAAACAGCTAATTGATTTTTCTTTTCACTTTTCAAATGATGTGGCTATTCTTGCTGCAGAACTGCTGAACCAGTAAAGCAGCTTCCCAGTGAAAAGTACCTGTGTTTTTTCTCTTCTGCAAAGTAGCTTCTTCCTAGCCTCCATCAAGCTCTGATTCATTATGATTAAATTTAAAAAGTTTTTAAGCAGAATTCCATGACATTTTAGGCTGTTTAAAGTTTATTCTTTTGCAAAGGGATACTTTTTAATTCTTAATTATAAAAAAACCTTCTGGTTGATTTTCTGCTAGTCTTTCTGCTGTGGCTGAATAGATGCTTTCATGCTTTGAACTTGAGTATTGAGTCCCTTGATGTTGGTAGTATGTATACTGTGTATGGTAGTAAGTATATTGTGGCTGCATGTGTGGTTTAGCAGCTTCAGCAAGCAGTGTTATGTGAGGTTGCCTCCCTTGCTTTTCTAGTACTTCTGGTTTGTGGAACTGATTACCAAACTGTAATTAAACATCTATTTGTCATTGCTTCCTATTTAGTTTAAGGACACTTGAGTGTAATTAGAGCTGATAGACATATGTACTTGGTTTTCCTTTGTTTTTAGTTGCTGAATTAATTCAGTATTAGTGAAGAAAGTTGGTTTTGTGGTTAAAGCATAAGGTTGGGAATCTGAACATTTGGTTTCCTTTTTAATCCATACTACATATTTCCCATGGGATTTTGGTCATGTCAATTAATTTTTCTACTGGAATTTTCTTTATCACCTCTCTCTGCCTTTCAAATGATGCATTGGTTGTCTCAAACGTGCTCTATAGAAATATAAGAGAATGAGCAAACTATTCATTTCCATAAATGATGGATATTTTTTTTTTCAATTACATGAGTGCAATATGAAGATAAGAATAAAACTTTTCAGCATAATGTGATTCCTGCTTACTTGTTTATTTTTAATAGAAAAGATTCTTTATGTTTTGTCTTTGATGCTGTCCTTTAGGGGATATTGTATGAAAACTATTTTAGATTGGCAAGTACTATTGTCAGGAAAAAAATACAGTACAGGTTACAGTGCCTACTGAGATATATATTTCTTGGTTATTTGAATAAGTGTAGAGAAAGATGTGAAATCTTGCTTCAGTGTTTAAACCACTTAGGAACTATTAGTGATTAGCATGAGACCTAATGGGAGTCAGTTCCTCTCGTTCCACATTTCCTTCCAAGGCATCTGGTCCTGAGTACTATTGAAGTACTAGTGAGTAAAGTAACAAGCAAGATGGACCCAAATGGTGATCTCAATTTGAAAATTTCAATGGCAATGCTTTTGAACTTAGAGACTGTTTTTGGGGGGAAAAAAAAAAAAAATCCTACTAGCCATTAGGTCTATCTCTGTTTTTAAACGGAGGAAGCTGAGCACTTCTAAAACATTATCCTTAAAGATTAAGGCTGTTTTATGCACTTGATGGTCTGAAAACCTCCCCTGGCCACATAGATTTGTAGAGGTGATAGCCATTCAAGAACTTACTAACTTCTGCAACTTCTCTGTATTCCCTTTCAGAAATCTTGACAATCCCAGCAAAGCTTAGTGGAGGCCCTAGCCCAGTTTTTTTCCAAGTACACTTTTTTGAATAATGCTCTTCTATTCACCTTTTAAGCACATGTCATGAAAGCAATTTGGCAACATAATTTAGGCAGTAAAGTGGATGGATATGATGAAAAAATCTGTTTTAGGCTTTTGTCACTGACAAACCTTCAAAATATCATCCTAAATTACTGAGTGATATTTTCCTTCATCAGTGATGGAGTTTCTTGCCTCCATGTCTCCACTGCCTGGTCCCCTCAGTAGTGTGCCTAGACTATCGAAGCACTTCAAGCACAAATTTGAATAAGTTCACTTCAGATTTGCTGAGCAGATGCAGCTTCTGCATTATATGTCTCTTTGTCCTAAAACTTGGCCGTTTATGAGTGCCCATAGACCTTTGGCTGATTTTTTGGTTAGCAAGGGTATTAATCAAGTGTGATATTCCTACAAGGCTCTGTAGTGCACAGCGTTGTACATTAGGAATGTTTCCATTGTAACAGTGATCAGATAAATGGTCTTTCAGTCAAACTTCAGTGAATACCTAGTCAGAGTTTCCAAATGAGAGTAAAATTTTCTTCTGTAGTATACTGCTTATGCTTATGTTATATTACTGGATATAAGGCAGCACTGTTTTATGAGGGCAAAATGATAAATATCTATCTGCAAAAGACAATGGAACATACAGATTAATCATCTGGTTAACATTTGCCCCTGGCTGCCTTATTGCAGGCTTTAACTTTGTTTTCTTCAGTATTTAATACATTCTGCACTGTGGATCACCAGCTTTCTAACTCTGCCTCGAAGGCACTTTGATTGACACATGTAGCCTCTCTGACACATTCTCTTGCTATCTATAAGTCAAAAATCTTATCAAAGATAAATTTGGGTCATCCATGACAATACAGCAGGTCATTGCCACCCAACTGTTTCCTCTATGGCCTTCAGTCTCACCACACCTCGCTGTTTGAGATTTGACACTTGTGTTGGCTTTCTCACACAACTGGATTGCCACGTCTGGTTAAGAATACAGATGCAAACAGCAGTTCTGTTTTCCCTAGGTATATCTCCCTTCTCACGTGATTTTACTTCTTTTGCACATGTAGTCTTGCTGTCTTTCTGTGGACTTGATGTAGCTTGAAGTTTAAAAGAAGTGATATTATTTTAATAAAAACTCTGTCATATAAAAAAATGGAGGTGATCATATTCAATGTTTTTCTTACTTGGCTGAAATACGGTTAAACCTAAGTTGCTAATAATTTAAATTTGTTCTAGGTATAGTTTATTCAAATATACTTTTGTTCACAATCGTCCCAATTTGTGCTATGGTACTTAAGTCACATACAAGTTCATCTGCTTTCTTGTTAAGCCTGCTAATGTTTGAGCTGACTGCATGAACACTTATGATGTGAATAGTCATGCAAAATATTTGAACGCAAGCATTCAGAGCACATTCTTCTTCCCTGAGTATCATATAGACAAAAGTTTATTCCTATATATGTACACAGGAAAAGAATCCAGCTGCTGGATTCATGAGGTGAAATGCTGGCTCGTCTTGAAGCAGATGGAGTTTTGCTGTTCAGTTGGACCATACTTTGTTTTTATGCAAACCCACATCTGAAAATACCAATATCTTCTGTAATATTTTTCTAATGGTGTGTAGAGTATGATTTTATATTTTTGTGCCCCTAATTTCATACTGCTTGCTGAAATAATGAGACTAAAATTGTCAGATCTTATTAGGTGGCCTTGTGGTACTCTTCTTATTGTAGAATATTCTATTAAAAAGTAGCAAAATGAAAAAAATATCATTAATATTGTAAAAATGTCTTTAAACAAAGGAACTTTGAGACAGTTTCTTTGCAAACCCAGCTTATTTTGGTCACTGAATGATAACTTCATACTCTACTGATCTGTAGAATAATGGCAATACCAATAGCACATCACTCCAGGTGAATATGATTTCTTTCAGCTGCCCTCACACATGGTGTGGCCACAAGGACACTGTCACACATCCTCTGTGGCAGAAAACTGAGCAGATGCTGGGAGCTGGCATCCCTTCTGGGCATGTCAGTCTTCTGTCCTGGCTGCCCAGGGCTGCTCCTCATAGTGCTCTGCCATAAGCTCCCCAGAGTTTCCTCCCGTCATCTAACTTTCTCCTTTCAAGAGCACTGCACCATCATTTAAGCTTGCCAACTGAATCTTCTCCAGGCTGAATCTGATATATTAATTGTAGTGTTTTGATTATATGACTTCAAAGATAAGATTTTAGCCTTCTTTCCTGAGTTAATTCATTAGTGTACTGTCACATAATCTTGTATACAATTCTTTTTTTCTTGTTTTCAATTTCTCTTTGTCCATGCTATCTTTCTGTTGCTGTCTACTTTATCTGCTTCTTCCTTCCTCTTGGCAGATATATTTACAGGCTTCTGTATAGACTAATTTTAATCTGTATCCAGAATCAAGTCCTTATGTCACGACTGCAATGTTTTTCGTATCATCATTCCTTATTGAAAAGTGTTAGTTAGGTTCTACAACTGATTCAGTACACATACATAAACCTAAAACATTTATAGATACATCATTTTTTTTAAGGTTTATGTTAAGATTCTTTTCACTGACATCCAGATTTTGTATGGACAGTAATTTGTGATCTTTCTTAAAGGCTCATCACTAAACAATCCTATTTTGAGACAGGAAGATGTCAGGGAAACTTGGAAAATGGATCTACTGCATGGTCTTCTGGAAGTAGTGCCAGAGAATATGATGTGTCCACCTGACGAAAGACACACTAGTGGTTTCCTCTGTAGAGCATGAAAATCTGAGCAGCTGGGCTGGGGAAGTGGTCTGTAAAGCAGCAGAGAAGAATAGATGTGCTCTACATGGAGAATATCGCCAACAAAGACTAGGCTCTGTAATACCTAGTTGTGACAACAAAACATCATTAAAATTTAATGTCAGTGCCACAAAACAATGCTAAATGCTTTTATGTGGTTAGGCAAAAACACATACTGCTGACAGTAGAGGGGCTCTTGAGGCCCATTTCATTGAGTATCATGCTATTGCTTCTCAATCTTAGTCCGAGGGCTTCCAGTGTCATTCAGCCAGCACTGTTGCAGTAGGACATTGGAATGAGCATGGAAACCTCCCATTTTTCCCTCATCAACTGTCAGCAGATTATGGGTGGTGTGTTAACTTCTCCTGCCTATCGCCAGACACCAGACTTGGAGGATGGCTAGGTTCCTCTATCCAGACAGATTTAAGACAAATATTTTTGCTTTCTGTGCATGGGTGGAGCTCCCTGCTCATGCCAGTGGGAGTACTGTGCGCATTGGAAAACCAGATGTGTGCCATGAATGACTTCCATATCTCTGTCTTTCCTCAGCTAACCCTTCCACACCATTTACTTAGATTCTGTATATCCCTTTCCCACCACTCCCCAGCTCTCCTAAGCACGGCATCTGTTGCAATCCCACATCTCTTTGACCTTTCAGATTCTTGGACACCTTTTTGTCTGTCTCACAGGGCCAAACTTTACCAAGTTTCTTGACATACTGAGTCTAGGGAACATAAATAAATGAGTTTATTTCCCCACTCTGTCATACCCTTCCTTTTCCCAGTGCTAGTACATTGGAGATGTCTGTCTTGTGGGTTGGCAAGAAAGGAGGCTGCACATTGCGCCGAGTGTTTCATTTACAGTGCTATGGCCAAGGCAAGAAAAAGGGCAGCAGAAGCAGCCAGAGACCGCCCATCTTCTCCCCATAGTGACCACTAGCACTGGGAAGCCAGCATTGTTTCAAAAGCACTGAACTAACTGCCAGAAATTATAGTCGGCACTGCTGACACCTGGGACTGTGTGTGTTCAAAATTCACAGACCCAGTGAAGCCAGGACATTTGGCAGGAGTTCAGATTGTCAGCAATTTCAGCTTTTTGCATTGTGCTCGGAATTACTCCTTTATCAAACAGATAACAGCATCTTTAGTGTGCTTTGTGTATCCAGTACCATCTGTCAATGCTGTATTATAACTGATTTAAGAGCCTCATGATGCATGAGCTTGGAAGCAATTTTACTGTTACAAGTTTATTTTCTAATCATCTATACCAACCACATTTTCACATAGTTAAATGTACAGTAACTCTCAAAGCTTTTAGATTTATAAGCAAATTGTACTGAGTATGGGTTGAAAGATGCTTTTTGTTTGTAACTTGTAATTGGGATTATGAGTAGGAGGGTATTTACCAACCTAAGTTTAAGACCTCTACTTACCTTTATACTGCTTTTGTTATATTTCTCTTACAAAAGAAGAATGTGGAACTCAGCATATTTCATATTAGATTGTGTGCTGGGAGCTGATGCAAGGCATCAGCAGAAAGCCATTGCTTTCACTTTTTTTGCCTTACAACTGTGCCTAGGGAAGCTGCTTGGGGATTTCCTGACTAAACAAATTGCATTAAAAAATCCTCTTTCCTTGAAAATGGGAGTGTGTCTGGGTGTGTATGCACAGATCACAGAAAGTGTGAAAACAGCAGATCTCCAAAATCCGAAGCAATCCAGCAACACCACAGCTAATAAATGCAGCCTCTCAGGGTAATCTGTTCTCCATGACCATAAATGGAGATAAGTGGTCTCCATCTCTACATAAAAATAATAAGCTTATACTATATACCCTGGAAGGTCTTACTTAGGTCTTAGTAAAGCTTTCCAGGAGTTAACAGAAGTTAAGCAGAGGAACACTTTGCATTCAGAAGATGCACCATCTCTATCACTGGAGGATTTTAGAAAACAAGCACATGTCCACCTGCTGTTTAGAGCATTGCTAGTACTGACCCTTCCTTGTGCAAAGGACTAGATGGCCGTCCTGAAGGTCTTCTCTTTCTCTTTTCTCATGCACTGATTCAGCTGGATGCAGACATGTGGTAATGAAACTGCTACTCCAGGAATCTGAGCTGGTAGCCCTGTGGCACATGGTGCCATCAGGGCATAACAACGCTACTTGGAGGCAGATTTGGTACTTTACAAAAGATGGCATTGTACAGTGTAGGTGTTTCCAGAGGCATTTCACTGTTTCCTGAAAACAGGGATAGATACAATTGGAGACCAGCTAGCCAGTTGCTTGCTCAGATATGCTCCTTCCCCCGGCAGAGAAGTTGTGGATGCCCCATCCCTGGCTGTGTTCAAGGCCAGGCTGGATGGGTTCCTGGGCAGTTTGATCTAGTGAGCTGGAGGTTGGCAGCCCTGTCCACGGCAGGGGGGTAGGAACTAGATGATCTCTGAGGTCCCTTCCAACCCAAGCCATTCTATGATTCTATGATATTGGATATCAGCATTGGAGTGCCCTCAAGCCTCAAGATCCTGTGAGGTGTGGCAGTAGAAGGATGCTCAGGGACTCAGTTCTGTGCTCTTTAACAAGGAACCTAGAAGCCCTGTGAATCCAATTCAATTTAGAGCTCTGAGATCCTTCAAAAACCCTTCAGGAACACTGCAGTAAATTTTTCAGCCATATTTCATGGGGGCTATTCAGACTGCTCCCTAGGACCCAGGAGCTTCCCAAAGCACCCAGCAGAAAAAGGGTACCACAAAGACTGTGAAATTCAGTTCAGCTGAAACATATTATTTTCCTTAAGTAAAAAAATGTTCTCATGTCCTCTTTGCGATTTTCTTTTTTTTTTTTTTTTTTTTTTCAGAACTTAAACCTAGAAACTTTTACTAGATTGATGCCTTATTGCAACAGGTAGTGTACATGCACACAGCCGAAGCTAGTCACAGCCCTATAGGATGCACCACTGTTTTAGAGTGTGGGAGAAAGGGAGAAATATTATCCCCACCATACAGAGGGAGAGATGTGATTTAAGGGGAAATGGATGATTTTCCCATACTGAAGCTAGGGCTTTGTGGCAGGACTTTGAATCTCAAGTCATATATATCTCGAGTTCCCGCTTTCGCATCGTAACCACAAACCCAGTCTTTGTCTTTTCTAAGGAATCAGTTAGGAATGAAACATCCAGAAAATGAATTATTTTTCCTGCTTACTTCACAAGGAGAGTTTTGGCTCTTTCTTCATTTCATGTCAGTGGCCAGCATCAGCCTGGGCCTAGCCCCAAGATGGGGTTGGAATTTTTCTCCAGGAGTCACATTCTTTGATTTTGATATATCTGAACAACACAGACTTTAACACAATTTATTAGAGATTGAGAAATATTGTGCCCTTTGAGGAGTGGTATAACACTCATGAGAAGTCCTGTGTGTAATGCTGTCGATAGGTTTTTCACTTGTTAAACATGATGTGGGAAGTATAAAAATTTATGGAATAAAAACAGGCCTTTTTTTAAGCAGAGAGAACATTTTTTCTGTATCAGTTTCTGCTTTTGTGTACAATATTTGGCTTCTTTGTAGCAGAAATTCTTGTGTTTACAAATAAGGGCATCAGTGGCAAAGGAGAACTGCCAGTCTTTTAACTGTGTGTTCATTGGACTCTAGGCCCACTGTCCTTTTTTCTCTAGCACACTGATGTTTTGTGTTGTATAGCTTTTCTTACACTTGTATGCAGAGCATGCAAAGAGTAGTTCATTTAAAGCAGCTCTGTGTTTCACTTTGACCTGATTCACAGGATGTGGTCTTGGAGGAAGCCCATGCTTTAACAATAGCCTTTTGACAGCTAGGGTGCTTGGGGATTAAGCTAGGAAAGGAGGGAGCATCTATCTATTCGCAAACCTTCTAGTGGAATATTTTTGTGTGAATCTTCACTTGCCCGTGATGTTTTTAAGGTCACAAACCTTGCTTTTTTGTTTTTACTGGCAGCAGAACTTTGGCTGAAAGATAGCATAACTTGCTTAAAATTCAGAAAAGGAATGCACGGTGTTTTGTCTGGTAGATGCAAAGGAATAATTCCCCTGTGTAAGATGTGTGGATTTCTGATGGCTCTTTTGTATGTTCAGTGTAAACCAAGTCGAGAGAACTCGGAAAACAAGCAAATCAAAGGGAAGCATACTTTTAAAGTGATTAGGACAGGACGGTAGTATTTTGGGTATATAAAATGAGAGGGTGCCAGCCACTAAATGTCTGCACTAACTGCATAAAACATAAGAAAAGTTAAGCAAGCACAGTATTAGTGTTGTCATAACCTACTTTCTGTCTGCCATTAAGTCTGTCTGACTTACATTTTTAGTCATGTTTATTTTCCCATAGCCTCCTTTACTGCTCTGCCCCTCCAATCCTAATACAATGGAAACAATTTAATCATTTGATATGTCGCTCAACACTAGTTTAAAATATTTTGTTCAGGTGAAACTCCCGAATTGCTGAGTGAATTGCAGCAAATTTGAAAAGGTAGAACAAAAATAAATGTTGACCCCTTTCTTGTGTTTTCCATTTCAAAGTATCTGCCTTTGAGAATGTAACACCTGGCTTTGTGTCGTGTTGATACCATGTTAAACTCCAAAAGGTTTGGCAGTAAAGGCTTCCTGTTGTGCATCAGGATTTGATTTACAGGGCATGTGTAAAACCATAATGGCTTAGTAATCGGAGTGGTCATGCACAGAAAGATGACTTCCTAAGAAGTGTTGTAAAACATTTGACCACTTTCATTAATCATGAAAGGCTGCATGGCTCATACAAGATTTAGGGTGAGTAAGACATAAGTCAGGGTGCAGGACTTTTACTCACCAGTACAACAATGGGATTTCCTGGCAGCACATCCATGCAGTAAACAGGCTGTTTTCCTTCTTCTTGTTCCTTTTTTTTTTTTTTTTTGGGTAAGCTGTCTCTGTAGTGGAAATAAATAGGCATTAAATAAGAATGTGAAAAAACAAATAAAAGTTCAAAAGGACCTTAGAAAAATCCTCAGCTGATTGGCCTGCCCGCTTTAGTCATTGCTGGCCGGCTCACGCGCCAGAGACAGTGTGCTGGAAGGAAGAGCTGGGGGAATCTGTTTCTCATGAAGAAGCAGCACAAATCTGAAGGCTTGAAAGCTGCAGGTTCAGATTTGCTTTTGACTTTGTTCTGAGAGGGAGCAGGGCCTAGCGACTAGCATGGGAAGTCACAAACTAGTTTCACTTCTGTTTTCCATCAAGTACCTCCTTGAACTCAGCTTATGTGTTAAATGGCAATAATGGCATTATAAAGATTTTTGGTGGCTAGGCATTATTTAATTTTATTTATTTATTTTTTAATACCAAAGGAATAACCTAGTTAGCTACGTTTTAAAATGTTGTTGAAGTTACTTCGACCTTAGGAAAACTGACTTTTTTTCACCTAGTCTGTAACTGATGTTAGCAGCTTCCTGTCTGACAGGAATATAATAGATATATTATTAGATCTTGCTTGTAATAAGAAGGCATGGGTAGAAGCCATTTAGTATACAACATACATTTTTCCTTAGTATTGACTGTACCTCACTGCAGTATCACACTGCAGACTGGTACAGTTCTGCATTCTTAGCTGAAACCTGAGAAAGAGGGCATTCAGCAGAGGAGCTATGTGTGACTGACAGTCAGATGCCTTGTTCATGGGCAGTACCATCACCACTTCCTGTTCTTTGAACACGGTCTAGTTTGCAAAACTTTCAGGTTCTGACTGCTATTGAGCAAGAACTAGGTTTCTTCAGCTCGGTGTCTGCAGTGGGTTGGTGGTTGAATCANCACAATCTTCCAGAGTTTGGGCCTATAAGATAAGCTATTAGCAGACAGGAATGGGGGATAAAAGAAAACTGTGCAGAAAGTAAACATGGTTTTCTTCCCGGGGCCCTGTAGTGTCAATGTGGAATTTGTCTGGGTTATGCTGCCCCATCTGTGGGCATGGTACAGGGAAGGT
>VXAV01006804.1:380214-393057 GCA_013399715.1 Alectura lathami | reverse complement strand
AGAGCTGCAATATTTTAGAGGCACAGGGTGACAACAAGTACACCTGCACTGACTGTCAGAGTAAGGGATTTAGTTCTAAACTCTATGAGACATCAGATATGCATATGTAAAAATCAAACAGTTTTTTTAAAGATTTTTTAAAAGTAGTTAGAAGTATGTTTAGGTGACTTTCTGAAATCAAGAACAATCTCAGTTCTGACATTTAAAATGGGATTCTAGAGTTATTTTGGAAAACACTGGTCACTGTTTATAAATTATGCCCCAAACTATGAAGTTATAATCTCTGACATTATTTCACTATTTGATTTTATCTATAAATCCACAACATTTTTTTTTTTTTTCTGTGAAATGTTTTTTCAATTGTAAGATTCACCATAAAGCTGTAGCTGTAAGAGACACATTAGGTCCTCTGGCCCCTCAAGCCCTATATTGGCCATGAAATTGTGTTTATCTTTCATTATTTGGACTTTAAGTATCTTTGGGTGAATGTGCTTTTGCCTTTCTTTCACACAGGTAGTGACTAAAGATACATTTTAAACACTGAAATGCAGGTGGTTTATACTGCTCATATTGATACATGAATACTGTACCACCACGGTCACACCACAACTGAGGTCCTGCTGATTTTTACCACACCAGCTGATCACTGGTAGTCCTTTTGAATTCTGTTGCAAAATACATTGCAAGATAGTGAAACTGTTATACATGCAGCCTTTGTAATAGCCTGTAAATGGGAAAAATTATCAGGTAGAGATACCTGTGTTAAGGTCTGGACCACATTTACTGTTCAGAATCCTTTTAAATACTGTTGGAATTACATTTATATTTATTGTCAAACATTTGTTCTCTGCAGAAGGAAATGAGACATCTACTAATGGACAATCTTATCTTTAAACCTCTCTTTCGTAGCAGAATTTTCTTTGTCCACTTGAGTTTTCAGACAGAGCAGGGAACCATATCCACAGGAATCCTAAAGCAATTCTTCGATGCAAATCATGACAATAAAATAGTTTTAAGAATTACCAGGCATAAAACCATTACTTTCTTTGTGTTTAAGGTTTTAACCAAGTTTTAAAATGGTTTAGGACATCCACACAGGTGCATGCTTTCAGTTGTTGTTTCAGGAAGCAAACTGTCAGAAAGCCCCACAGAAGCCTGATGTTCAGGTTTATGAGTATGTTTGTGTATAGATGAAGTACGGGTTGGTAGATCTGTGATCTTACCGCCTCACTGAGTAAAAGCGTAGTGTGAATATGGCATTATATGTAACGGTGTGAAGACAGTAGTTCAGTTCACATGCCAATGGAATAGTTAACTGAAAACTGATAGCAGAGGACATACTGGTACAAGAATGCTGTTTTTATGGTAGGTCCATCTGTAAAACCATCTAATGGAAAAAAAATATTAATTGCAAAACCCTGCAGAATACATTGTAGATGTTGAAGATTGCAATTACCACTTCTCGTATCAAATTTTATAACCCTATTATAAAATACATGCTTGGCTGTTCTACTGAAGTTAGATCTGACACTGTAAGTCTGGGTAAGTGCCATACACCTGGCTTTTGCATTATTACACACTTCTGAGCTTTAAGATGGAAACTAGCTGACTATTGTTTTTTAGGGTACATCACTGTTTACATGGTATGTGATTATAAAATAATTTTTAATATTTCTTTCTGAGTATTAAATGAAACCCACGAAGCAACAGAAGTCAGCAACGTAAAACAGTTGTTTCTGATCCAAAGCCCATTAAAATCCTTGAAAAATGTCTAACTGGACTCAGTGTGCTTTTAAAGAATGACCTTCATCTAGACACTGAACAAAATTCTACTGTTTAGGAGGCGTTTAGGTTGTTTCAGAGAGCTATATATTGAAAGTGGTTTTCTTTCTGGTTTACTGTAGGTAGTTGTTTGGCTTAAAGAGAGGATACAGAGGTTTTTTTACTACTTTGTATCACTGCAGCAAGATAGCTCAAAGACAAGGGTCCTTAAATTTCAGAAATAAGATATGACATTTGCTGGGGTTAAGCAACAAAAGGGGTTTGATTGCACACAGTCATCTGTTGGGTTACATCTCACGCTTTCTAGCAGATGAACCATAGAGAGAACAATTGGTTGGAAAAGATGTAAACAAAGGAGTTAGAAATAGCCCTGAGGCTTCCTCATATAATGGGTGTGTGCATTTTGGGTATGCATAAATGCTGTTCTCTTTTTGTTGCGTGCGTTCATTGTGCTGTGCTTCATAACATTTAGTCAATTGTATCGACTATGCAAGGATTCAGAACAGGCAAGGTAAGTTTTTTTGTCACTTCCAGGTGCTAACTGATCTACAGAAGTAACATTAATTGCTACTATCTCCTGTTTTTAGTTAGAGTTTTCTCTCATTAAAAAAGTCTGAGCAAGGTAAGCGTTGTATATGGTTGCTCACTTTTATTGGAAAGAAGGTGTGGGCTAAAGGCTTATGCACAATTAATAGTTCTGTATTCTGAATTCCTGCATTTAAGTAAGTGTCAATGAAGAAGAGAGAGCATATATATAAGCTGAGCAATTTAAATATTCTTCCTAGGATTCTTTGCTGTTAAGAATGTTTTATACTGTTTGCTGTGTTATCATTTTACTTGCTAATGCATTATTTGTCTATGCTTATTTTGAAAACTTTTTGAGGACATATACTTCTGCTTAACAGTGTTTTATACTCTATTGTCTTGACCATTAACTTTGCTCCAGAGGTAGCCTGTAGCTAGGAAGAAGAACACACACATAATATGATTCCAGAGAATCATTCGATTATAACGCTAAGCAGATCCAATATTTCTTCACAGAGAGGTCACTTTCCTGCTCCCTCTCACCTGCTTCCTCTATTCCTACTCCAGGCCACATGCTCTCTTCCCCTGCCAGGGGCCAGTTCCAGTGCGTGCCAGATTCTGCTGAATTGATTCCACTTGATCATATTTTGAATAATAATTTCCTTCCCACTTAAAATCATAAAATCATTAAGGTTGGAAAAGACCTCTAAGATCATCTAGTCCAACCGTCAACCCACCACTTGCCAGGCCGTTTTCCGCTGTATTGAATTATGTTTGCCCAGGAAGGTGGGCAATGGATATTCAAGTCTGGGAAAGGCCAGTGGTGGCAAACATGATTGTGGGAACAGGTGACAGGAGTTGGATAGGGCAAAGTATCATTTTGAGCCATACGACATAACTTCAGTCTTGAATGGTTTCTTCATGAATCCATGTGGTTTAAAAGCTGCAGTTTAATTTCCTATATGTAAAGTACATTATTTGTTAAATAATCTAAAGAAACATTGAAAATCCTCAGTAGCAGTTGATATACATGTGTGTATGATGTACTATTTATGAATTTATTCATAATTCATATTACATATAAACTTAGTCTTATTTTTGTTTTCTGTTTTTATGTGCATAAACATAGCAATTTAATATTAATTCACTGTGGTAAAGCTGAATCTAATTATGATTCTAAAAGAAAACAAAAAGAGAAACTGTTTTAATAACATAAACTGAACTTTCAGATAGACTGAAAAATATTAAGAGGAACTGTATGCTGGTAGTAAACTTCAAATGTTGGTGAAACAGATAGTTTGGTAAGGATATACTGTGTGCTTTAATGAGATGTTTTAAGCTTCTTTAAACACTGTAATCTTACTGCAGCGCTTGACTCTGTCCAAGCATGCTTTTTAGGACTGGGACTCCAAGCTGTGGTGTGCAGGTGCCTTGGCTTTCAAGCAGACGATTTCCTGTGCAGATGAGACTTCTCCTATAGATATTTCAGTTTTCTCCTAACTGTTCATCAAACTCTTCTTACAGAATTTTTTTCACAAAACTGAGAGCAAGAATATATAGAAAATGGGTCTTCAATATTGGCTTTTGTCAAAGTTCACACAAAAAGCCAGGATCCAGGAGCTACACAGTATGAACTCATACAAATAGCCTGTACTGCTGAGTAAGATGTAGTACCCTTTCCCAGTAGGGTTTGATGACTGATAAAATATGCATACATATTAAAAATATATTTCCAGTATCTAAGTGAGGAGTGACTGAGGTAAGAATATCTGTGAGTAGGGCAATTTAAGCAGGACTGGGTATGGCTAGACACTTGGATGTGATACAAAGCGAACTTGTGGCAGGAGCTATAGATACTACTTATGAAAGCTTAATATCAACGTGGAGCCCAGAAGTGATCTTAGACCATATCTCAATCAACCAGTTTCACTATGGCCATACATGCTTCCAAACATGCTCTCTTTTCAAGCAGAATCTCCTCTGCTTGCTCAGGTTAGCTTCAGCTGTTCTTCCCATGTAATGGAGCGTTTTTGAAACAACAGCGTGACTTACAGTTAATGTAAGTGTGTATCATGTTGCTGGTGCTTGAGTTCACATTATGTGACCAGTGCACCTAGATACTTCAAATGTATGGTACATGTAAAAATCTGTATCTTTGTGATGCTCAACCATGGCCCTTTAAGCAGGGAAATGGTTCCGTTTGGATTTTTTCTTATTTTAAATATCTCTGCTTGTCTCATCCTTCGGGAGAGTTAAAAACACCTCAGTTTCCAGATTGTTACATATTATATACTAAATTATGTTCCTTGTATAAAGTTCCAGCTTTGTATTCTACTTATGAAACTTTTCTCAGAAGAGCCTGTTATGTGCATTTTCATCATTGCATCCTAAAAGAGACAATGTGAAGTAAAAAGTTACAAGTTTTTGTAACTTGTGAATAACAATAGTGAATTTAATGCCTTAAGATGATTTTTTCTGTGTCATTAATTCAGCTTTTGTATCACAGTACCTGTTTGGAATGTTTGTGATTAATTTGTTTGGCTCGCTACACTGTGTTTGACAGAAAATGCTGATGATTTCTTACTTTCATATTTCAACATTTTATATGAAAACTGGAGCAAATCACAAGTATTATCTGTGAACTCACTTGGATGTAATAATTTAATGGCTAAGGAATCCAACTTTGGAAATTAGTAATACACAGTTATTTCTGTATTTTAAAAACCTGCCAGAGTATTTGTTCAAAGAGAATAATCAAACACAGATTTCTTTTGCTCATTGTGCAGAATAAAAAGCGATGTGCTTTGAGCTCTTCAGATGCTGTATAAAAAGCTGACTATGAGTCTTTCTAATTCAAAACAGTATCCCTTATATTATCACTTCCTCTGACTCTTCATTAAATACAGCCCTCTGTTATTATGTCTCTCTCTTGCTCTTACATACCAGCTACAGCTGTTGTCATCAAAATACCAATTTAAGTCTGTACAGGTAAGTTAAAACAGAATGTCAAAACTTATAGGCTACCTCTTTTTCTTTTCTTTTATTGATTTCCTTGAGGTAAACAGTTCCCATTTTTTCCTTTTCTCCTAGATAATTATTTTTGACAGTAAGATATAATTACATCATATATTACCCTTTCGAAGGTATACATTAATTTTTGAGACAACTTTCTAATGAATATCTCAGTGTCAGTAGATATTAATTACTTCTCACATTTTTCTTGAATCAATTAACAATATGCTAGGTGGCTGTTTGTAAAATACTACTGTTTGAGAGCCAGAGGACTGGTAGTTTATCTTACATGCAATTTCAGCAATGCTAATGAGCAGCACAAAATGTAAAGGTTAAGAAAGGACAATGCTAAAGCAATAAGAAGGAATGATTTGGGGGAATCTGACTCATTTCTCTCTTAAATTAATTTTAAATTAAAAAATACTGGATGTTTAATATAACACTGCATGTTCAGCATCCAGTGAATAAAAAATTATTGGAAAGAATTCTTGCATTGAGATTTGTGCAATTTTTGTAAAAATATTTTTACAATTTCCAGTAATAGATCAGGCTGAAAGTGATGTTTTGTTACTAGATTTTCTACATCAGCATCCTGTATTTAATGCTGTCCCAAACTATCCACATATGCCTGTTGCATTAGTGGATATTAAAACAAACATAAAAACAAACAAAAAATTAAAATGATTATTTGGTCATTTCTGTTAAGGATTAGCATTTGCTATGTGATATTTTACCTTACTTTATTAGATAGCGTTATTGTCTATGAAAATCACTCTGAATATTTTCTAACTTTTTGGTGATAAAGTGTGCAAAAATAACTTTATTGTCTAAAGATAAGGCCATTATCTTCTATTAGCACACATCTTTGCTTTTTCTTAGTATGCAAGGATGAAAGTGATGTTCAGCAGTCTTTTTCCAATTACCACCTTTTTCAGGTGTGAGCATGTGCTATGCACAATGTCAGTGACACATTTGCAAGATCATTCCCTGAAGTCAGTGTTATGCCAGCTGATCCTGCCTCAAGCACACAGATGCCTTTCTCTTGAATATTCTTCATCACTTATTTTATTTTTCCCCAGTAAACTCCATCTAAGTTAACTTCCCTGGGAGAAAGCAAAACTGAGGATGAAAGAGAACAGATTAAAAAATGTCCACGTTGTGCTGAGTTCAGAGAGAACTGGTAGCCTGTAGACCACCAGGAACATCATGACACTTGAAGAATAACCTCTGAAGTTTTCAGTTACTTACAGAGAATATACAGCAATTATTATCATTGTTATACAACTATTAACAATTTTATAGGTTCTGCATTGCTAAAATTGTAACAGGATATAGTCTGCTTCTAGTTATATCACTGAAACTATGAAGCAAAGATGTCAAGAAGTTAACCTCAGATGTAAAACCACGTACCTGGAGAACACATTCTCTTGTTTTGAAAAGTCATAAATGAGGATTTGACATTGTATATGATCTCCCTAAACAGTTACCTGCATAAAGACAATGAAAACAATTTTAATTCAGGAAATATACAGTCCTTTTTTGTTGTTGAACAAATAAAGCCTTTAATTGACTTCCATATGGTTCTGTGGTTCCCCCTCCCCCTTTACTTTCATAAAAAAGAAGACGGCTTTTATGGAGTTTCCGTTTTTATTGCTGTATTTTAAAAAATGAAACACAGCTATTACGAAGGAAAAGCGTAACAGGAAATCAGATCCCAATACTCTGAGCCGAAGTGCTGCTGCCACTTTTTGAATAAAAACAAAACCCAAACCTTCCTGTGTCTATGCTCTCAAGCCTGCTTTGCTTTAACGTTGTTTAAACTCCAAGGATACTGTGAGTACTGTGAAGCAAATGATGCCAATGAAGTGACAGCATATTTTTTTCTGAAAGATTGCTCACTCACTGTTGTTCGAATCTCCCAATTCCTTGTAAGTCAGTTAATGACACAGAATAACTAATGGTGCTTTAGGATCCTCACAGGCTTTCTGTCTGCTGACAAATGACTTCAGTGACTTCTGCAGCTATCTTGGGCGTTTGCTAACAGTTACTTCCCCGCCTCCTGGCTTTCAAAAGAGTTCAGAGTGTACGCTTGCCCAATTCTGTTTCCCTTTCCAATCTTCATTCATTTTCCTTAAGGGTAACATTTATTTCCCTTCAGGCCAGTTTGTTCATTTGAATTTCCCACACAGCCCATTACAGCAGTTTACTTGCCTATAACGTCTCTCTTTTTTTTTTTTTTTCTTTCTTTTTTTTTTTTTTTTTTTTTTTTTTTTTTTTTTTAAATTGTATTGTATTACGAGTAGTTTTTGATGCTGCAGGTAATCTATGTCACAGAAAAATCGGATCTTGTGGTGTCTTTTACATCCCAATACAGGTGTGGAGAGTGTGTTTTTGTGGATGGTTCCTTTATGTAAAATAAATACTTTTCAGAATGGGGCCTTTCTGAGGAGGCTACTTTATTTAGGCAATCATTTAATTTATAGGCCTATTGTGTAGTTCTTTGAGAAACTTAAGAAAGGCTTATTTTTAGAATATGGGTTGTGGTCTGCTGGGATTGGGAGAAAATTATAACTTGTGTTATGGATGGAAAAAAAACCCTCAACCCGCCCTAGCTGCTATATGTTTAAAAGATAATGAATAAATACCCTTACTGAACTATGGATTACACTTTGGGACTGTCACTCCATTTCTGAGTGCCACAATGTACATGTCAGAGACCCAATAGCAAAGGGGGGTGCTGTTACCCCCTGACTGGGGGTCAGGCTGGGGCCTCCCCGGGCCTGCCTGGCAGCTGTGGGATGCTTCTGCCACATCTGGCTTCTGACTCAAAGGCTTATTTATTATTGCTACTCCTTCCAGCCAGCTAATTAGCACGCTGGATAGTTTGTATGTTGTGGATTTTGGTACGGTTTCTATTAATTTTTCAGGCAGATCTTCTACAACTGTGGATAGATGATGCACACACTGCAGTTAATAGATTCAAAGAGGTCAGGTTAGATCAGGAAGATCAATGATGGAATTGTGCTAACCCTCTGTAGTGAGCTCCGCTGTGCTGGCAAGTAGACATCTTGTCATAGAGGATCACTGAGGGATGCAGGGTCTCAGGGTAGGATGAGGGGTCTCCAAGAGAGCAGTCCCTCTTGCTGATTTTACAGTTTGGAGATGTCAGACCTTTAAAACAGGCTGTAGAAAGGAGCTATGAATCCTATTATCAATCTCTTTGTTTTCCTATGAGAAACTTTTGACAGAGAGACTTAGCATCTAGGGCTCAGTGAAATTCATTGGCATTCAGATGCCAGTCTCCAAGATGTATGGAAGGATGCAAAGCTAGTGAATCATCTCTTTCCATCACCATGCCTTGTTTTTTTAGGTTTGTCAACTTTAAACTTTCGGGTTAATAATTTTGTAGGCGGATGTTGGTTTTACACAGAAATTTCAGAAGTAAATGTATAAAATTATATTTCATTTATTTCTAATGAGAAAGTTGAAATGGAGAGGAGCTATTGTACTGGATGAAATGGGAAAAGTCTCATGACTATTTCACTAATTGCTGTGACAACTCTGTTTTGGAGAGGAATCCTTGAATTTGGCAGGGGAATGCTGGAAGGTCAAGAAAGTGCTTTTCACTCCCTCCCTGTGAAAAATATTCTGAAATTTGAACAGGATGTGAGCTTTGGAAAGTCTCAGTTCACACAAAGTTGCACTGAACATGCTCCAGCCCTTGGGCTTGCTTTTTCCAGCAATCAGAAACTGCTGTGATACCAGCCACAGGCACTGAGAATATCAGATCTCTGCCTTGAGCAATTGGATCTCTTCTCCTATGGCTCTGAAAGCATGAAGAGGCCTGGGGTTGTAGCTGAGAGCAGTGCTGAGGAGGAAAACCAGCGCAGAACTGAGGCTGGGAGAAAGCTGGGGCTAAAGAGTCAGGTAAGTGAGAAGAGGAACAGATAGGGGCTGGAAACTTGAATGGGGAGACAGAAGGGGTGCCAGAAGTGAGAACTAGGATGCTGTGTTGATTGTAGCCCTGTACAACAGGACCTTGCCTGGTGTGGAAAAGGGAGCAATGAAAACTGAGCTTTGAGAAACTAGATTTCATAGAATAAACATCCTGTGAGCCTGTGGTGTTTGGGGAGTTTAGATGTTGCTAGGAGTCCTTTTTATTGTTCTATAGACTGATCTACAGTAACAAGAAGGGTGGCTGAAGCGAGAAAGAGTAACATTACTCGTGTCTCCCTGTGGTGCTTGGCTGCTGTTGCCTAAGCTCCAAATCCTCTTGACCTCACAGGACTTAGAAGCCTTCCAGTTTGCCGGACTGGCACGGCTGCTGTGCTCCTCAGGGTACCCCTCCTCGCTCAGGCAGAGAAGATCTCTGCTGAGGTGTAAGGGCCCTCGGCAAGGAAACAAAAGGGACTCGCATATGTCTATGAACATTGCATTGAAGCCCTTGCTAGTACTCGTAGGGTTTTTCTTGGTCATGTCAATTTTAAAATTAATGAGTGAAAACTCTGGAAAAGGTAGGACATTTTAAACAAACTTCATTGTACAGATAATTTTTTCAGTTGCTTCAGGCAAAGAGTCCTGACAGTGTTTCCTTATTAAATATGAATCTGGTTCACCAGAATTCTGCTTCTATATTAACACACTAAATAATCCAATGCTTCATTAAGTTTGGACACACATCCGTAGAGCTCAAAACACCATAAAACTTCTCCCCTTTGTGCAGTAATTGCCTTCACTTGTGAATGGTCAGCACATCCGGCTACAGAGGCTAACCTCTAATGCCAGATATTGATAGCAGAGCACATTCAAGCTTTCTTTACGACCTTACTGTGTTATAGAGGGTTTTTATTTTCCCCTCAGAAAAGATATGTATTGATTTTACACAGCAGTGTGTTTTGACTGTTGCATTTAATTTTGTGCCTGAGTCATGAATAATTTGCCTTTCAGTTAACCTCTTTCACTGTGTGAGCCTTGCAAACATTTTCTTTTGTAAACTGTGCATTTGTAAGAGGATCATGAGGCCCCTATTGGGATTCATTTGGGGCTATATGTAGAGACTAGTAATTCAGTAGAGTGTAGAAATAGGGTAGCTCAGAGAGCTTTCTCTGCATAAAACTCCACTGGGATTAAATCTTGTAGGCAAATGGGAGGAGTTACAGAAAAATAAAAGCTCCTTTATGGCTATTTAAATCACCATTTTTTTGTCATCTTCTTGCTTTGTTCCCTGAATGCTCTTTTCTACTGTCTGGTGCCTAACTTGTTGAAGAGTAAGTGGGACCATTTTTCCCATTGTTTTGCATTGATCTTATTCCTCTGCTCTTTACACGTATTCCAGTCATTGGTTGCTTGGAGTCCTCACTTCATTTCTGGTGTAATTTCACTGGAGATCCTCTACCTGCTAGAGGAAAAGAGGATCCAACTTCCTTCTATTTTATTGGTTTTTGGCTATTGGCAGAAAGTCAGAACACAGTCACAGCATGTCTCCATTTAATTCAGAAGTATGGAGGAGCTACAAAGATGAACAGCTGTGTTGGAAGGAAGGCAAGAACATGCTTTAGAAGACAAACTGATGGAAGAATGTAATGCTTTCGGAAACAGTTCATTTCAGGCAGCCATTCATTCAGGCAATTTGAGCTTTCTCCTTCACACAAAAATTTATGCTTATAATTTATTTGCGAAAGAAAGAGGGTTTTTTTTTTTTTTTTTTTCCTTTTCATACTGTTGATGAACAGTCTCAGTGGTAGTTTCTTAGATGGTGTACCAGTTGGAGTATTAGATCTATGATCGTCAGCTGCTGCTGTGGAAGAGGAGAATTTCCTCAGAGTGCAGCACCTTCACATATTTCTTATTCAGGAGACTTACTGTTTAAGGAAGAGTACAGTTATTTTCCTTATGCCTTTTCAACTTTGCCTTTGTAGCATTGGCTCAGAGCATTCAGCAGAATTCCAGCATGTTGATTTTTGGTGACAGATTATAAAAATAAGATATATATTTTAAATAGATGACATATTGATGTTAATCAATTCCTTTCCTGGCTTCAATTTCCAATATTTTAAAATAATAATTAAAACATGTTCAGTGCCAGGCCTCATTATGTGAGAGTTTGAAAGATTGACAATTCAAAAGATGATGAATGTGGTCGGAAAATCTCTGGACAGTCTTTCTCAAGAGGGTAAAATATCTTTTAAATATAGTTGAAAAATAACCCAAAAGAAGTGAGACAAAATGTGAATGATATTTGGCAAATCATCTGACAAGATTAATGTGCTAAAAGATATGTGGAAATTATTCCTGTGAGGAACAGAAAAAAATGTAAGTTGAAGACTCTTAGCTAGAAATATATTATACATTCAAGTTCAAAAAAAAAAAAANGTTCAAAAAAAAAAAAAAAAAAAATAGGTATGAACTAGCTTTCTTCCAATCTCAACAGCGAGCAAGGCAAGGACTTTCTGAACTTATGAAGGAAATGAGATGTAAACCATTTGGAGTTTTCTTGTATTTATCATAGTAGCCCTGTAAACTGCCTTTTAAGCTGGCCAAATAAGCTATAGGGACGTCATTAAGCTTGTATGATTTGAGTGTTAAAACATGTTGATTGTGATGTCTAAAGTATACCTGATGTTCCTGGTACCACAAACCGAGCACAGACGTGTGCTGAGTGATGTCTACCAAAGTGACCTGTACTATTTCAACACGGATGTCCAAACAGTGCTTGAAACTCTGTTCCAGTGACCTGACTCAGTACGCCAACACTGTGCTGCACTTTGCTGTATGGATTAATAATTAAACACCACACAAGCACGAACACACCACAGCTGGAGACTAGGGTTTATTCCTTCAGGGTCAGGACATGTACAAAACAAGCCTATGAATTTCCAGTGAAATATGGTTCACCTGAATGTGCCTGCACTTGCACTTAGACATGCTTGATGTTCTCTTAAATATGTTTTTTTTTTTTTTCCTATCCATCTGCATTGTCTTATCTTGTAACTAGGTCTTATATTTTATACCCTTTATTCTGTATTTATGTAGCTGTGTGGAGGATCTCAGAATATGCTGCGGCTCCCTTATGCTTTAGTAGTTTAATTAATAACACATGATACTTTGTTTAGCAGCTTCAGAAATGTTTGGGGATCTTTGGGATGGGGGATACTATAGCTTAATCTAAATGATTACAGTTGCTGTTTTTTCTGAAGTTCATTCTGAGGCTGTTTTCAGTTGAAAACATCTAGTTGTTTCTCATTATTAGTGGTGCTGCACTAGTTCTAGGAGTCATTTGGGGAATGGAAACAGATACTAAAAGGAAAGGACTTGCTGGTGTAATTACAGAGATTACGTAGGACACTAGGAGGCAGGTGAAATATTTTTGTGTAAATTCCAGGTTCCAGAAAAGCATTATTTTCCTTCTCCTCAGCTAAGAAGCTTTGGATTGTGGCTTGTTCTTGGAGGAAACTGAATACTGAGATTTCATCTTCATCAGCTCTTTAGAAATCTTTATCAACACTGGAGTTTGATGAAGAAGGA
>VXAV01006804.1:354424-380182 GCA_013399715.1 Alectura lathami | reverse complement strand
GGAATCTGAAGATTATGTAAGACTGTGTACTCTGGCAGAGTAGAAGTAATATAATTAGCACAAGTAGTTTTTTTGCCATTTTCTTTATTTTTACTGTGGGTCTAGTATAGGTTCCTGAGATTTTACTTTGGAAATAAGATGCTGCTTTTAATTGTACAGGCTTTCCCCAGATGTTGTTTGCCATTTAGACTCCTTCTCAGCACCACTCTTTATTCTGCCAGCTTTGCCTCAAGGGCATCAATTGCCATCAAGGGCCTCAAGGGCAAGTTCCTCATGACAGAGCCTTCATTTGCCTTTGCTTAAAATGAACGATAGACCATGCTACAGCGGTGCAGGGAAAGCATGAAAGGACGGGGTACGTTCAGGTGGTTTCCTAGGTTTCCAAGCAGAGGATTTGGGGTCTGTCCTTAACTGCAAGCTGGTGTGCTGCTAAGGCCTAGTGCTCACCATGATGAGAAGGGCTCAGGAGATTTTGTCACAGCAGAGGCTGCTTAAGGAGCCACATCATCTGGCTGTGCGAGGAACATCTTCCACCTGGGAGGTGATTGATGCTGTGTGAGGGCTTTAGGAGAAAATAACCAGTTCAAAGAGAGGAAAAATAGACAAAAATCCTATACAACGCATTGTTACTTTGATCCAACGAACATCTGTCCTGCTTTGAGAGGGGTTTGAATGTTGCCATTAGGCTAAAAATGGAATAATATTTTCATCAAAAGCACAACTCCTAGCATAGTGGCCTTGTTTCCCCCCGTAGGTCTGATTAGTTTTCTTAATAAATTATGAAGCTGGTGGTGTGGGAGGTACAGTAGAAGAATAATTAGGATTTGTGGTTTTATGTTTCCCTGGTTCACTTCTGCCACACAGTTTATTTTCCTCCATGTGTATACACATGTTATTTTTGATCTTTTCAGTTTTGTTTATGCATTTTGGAAAGTATTTTTTTCCTTCTAATTTGATGGTTATTTTAATATTATAGTTTTATGAATTTCAGTAACTTTTAACAGTATAATGTATTTCTGGCATTTCAAGAGCAGAATTCTCAGCTCAATGTTTACTATAGTGATTTGGATTTGCATAATATTTCAAGAGAACAAAAGCAGTTTTCTCACTTGATATTTGTATAGCAGATATTTCCTCATACCCAGTAAAACCAAAATAATCTTTCTTCTACATTTGATAATGCCATAATATTTTGACCCATCGTGCACCATTCTTTGTCCTGTCAGAGTTGTGCCTAAATTCAAAGACGGAGGTGTTTTTATTAGGTGATAGACAACCCAGCCCTTTGTTTCTTTTTTTTTTCCACATTTTTTTTCACAGAAATTCCTTCCTAAGGAGGCATTTCACAGTATTTATACATCTCCTTTCCTCCTTCTGCAAGTATATCTCATTTGTTTGTTTTGTTGTTGACATTAATATTTTTGTTGGTTTTGGTTTTCATCTCCCTGTCTGCAGCACTTCCCTCATGGAGTTGGAAATTTTCATCATTTCCTAATATCATGCTACTTGCGTAACTGGTGTAAAAGTCCATCTATGGAGTATTCAGTATGTAGGAGTGCAGAACTGAACTCCTGTACTCTGTATAATTGTCAGTGGATGATGCATTCCAAAGTATTAAGCATTAAATTTCAGTCTACCATTGATGATATTTCTGGCATAGGGACAGATTAATTTAAAATTAATTTGTAAAAGATGACTGGCTGGCAGGATGTTGTCATACACATCTGCAGGGACTTGCTGTTTTCCTACCAAACTACCAAACTGAACAGCGTTACAGTAATAAGCATTGTAGAAAAAAGTAGTAGGCTGGAGTTTGCCTCTGTCAAATGGCAAAATACAATTCCCTGTTAGCTGATTATATTGAAAGAAATTACAGATTTACCATAAACCAGCAAAGGCGTTGAAATAGAGAATTTTAAAAAGCTTAACTGATTATGTTATTGTTTCTTCTTGTATTGCTTTTAAAAATGTAGCAAGGCAAGTTTGTTGAATTCCTGTAATGAATTAGCTGACTTGAAACATGTTTCTTACTATATACACTCTATAAGATACTTCCGAACCAAAGATAGATCAGTTTATTTCACAGTGGTCCTCTCATAATGCAAGGTTGATTTCCTGCTTCATATTCAAAAGGCAGGAGCTAGAAAAATAGTCCTGACCTAGTTTGGGGCAATTTTTCCTTTCCCTAGCTGTTCAACATTCATAGCAATGTTTTCCAATCAGAGAAGCAGGTACTCTGCTAAATTTTAACATCATTGTTAATGAGACTCTGGCTTACATGATGTCCTGGGAGGCTTGTAGATGGATCTATTCATATGCCACTTAGGTATTTTTATTAATTCTTTAGCCTTGTGGAACAAAGTTGATTACCTCATTTTACACTTCAGTTCTGTGGGATGCAAAAAGGGTTATTATGTATGGTAGATAAAACAGATTGTTTTATAAAAAGTAACGGGATATACTCTTCATTGTTTAAGTTATAATAGAAAACAGACATTGTTAGATAAAGGCATCTTGTTGGAATATGTTATGGCCGAGTTGATTCTGGATGCCATGTATTTTGTTTACATAATGTTTCTCTTTAAAGAGGTGCTTTAGAGCTAATAGTGTTTTATATCCTAGATATAGTTCCATTTGTGGCATAGAAGTGCAAAATGACTGAACTAAAGTGCTTTTGATGCAGGAGTGTGTGGAGACAGGAGAAAAAGAGTCTGGCAGTGACTAGAGTCATTGCTGCTCATAGGACTCCATTGTTTTGGAAAGGAAATTGAGGGTAGGAAAAGGCTACAGCTGCACTTCAACAAGACCTTGCAAAAGTCAATAAGCTACCTCTTTAGTGTGCCTCAGGATAATAACACCTTTCTTTCCCACAACCTGAAACACTTGAGTTGTCAGTGAGTGAATGTCGACTTCACATACATCTCCTTGGTTATGAATGGTGTAATATGGTTCTTAACGCATGTGAAATGTTTGCAGTTGAAAATATATATGCAGTCCAGATTTTACCAAATAAAGATTTCCAGACTCCTTCTGCCAAAAATCCAAACCAAGAAAGTCAGCCACTCCCATGAAGATGCCACTTAATAGTAGCTTTTATTATGTTCCTTCCAGTTTTCACTTTCATTTAGGCATTTGAGGGATTCTTTCAAGAAGAAACCACAAGTTTTATGTTGTTTCCTTCTGTACAGTGTAACAAACATTAGCAGCAAGAACCTTGCAATTCCAGTTTGTATAGAAAGCTAGTAATTTTATGTATAAGTGTTTTACCTTCTGTAAGTAAAACAAGTCTGTAAGCACAAACAAATGTCCTAGTAAATCAGTCTGGGAAAATTTATTTCATTAAATTATGAAATAATTTTGTTTGAAAAATGAGCATTGATATTTGAACTGTTTACACATAGTTGTAGTGATGACTACCATCTCTCACCAAAGATTCACATTGAAGTAAAGCTTACCAGCAGCTCTAGTTATTATGTACACTCTTGAAATGGAGCTGAAAATGCTTCATGAAAGTATGAACCTCTTCCTGAATGTGTTCCCTCAGTGCTGATCTAGTAGGAGCACCATGACTGCTGAGGTGAGGTAGGGCTACAGCACTTCAGAGCAGGTGTAGTTGGGCATTGCTTGCAGCCATCCTACTCGTGAGAAGTGCTGTGGATACTTTAGGCAGTTGGTGCTAGTTGGAGAAGTTTTAAGGTTACATTAATTAATGCCAAAGAATTGGCCTGATGCAGAGCTGGCTCAGCATCAGGGGAGAATGCAAGTAATTTAATGTTGTGTTCATCCGTATGTGCTATGTTTATGTCATATAAATGTATTAATGTTGCTTGACATGTTTATATTTTTGTATTGAAAGGATGCATAGATCTAGAGGAATTTATTGCTGTTACTTTATTTCTCATGTTTAGTTAATTATTTCCATAGATGGAATAAATTGATATTGCTAGAAGCAATTCTATCTGTTGACAGTGTGCTATTTGAGTTTTGCTGCAATGTAGTGTTGTTTTGGCCCTAAAATTTAATATCAATGTTTCTAAAAAAGATGTCCTAAGTTTAATGCATGTCTATAATAAATTATACATAGAAAAGGAATAGCCTGGTTGTGTTTGTCCAGAACTGAAACCAGTTTTACTTGACCAAAAAGCTAAAAGAGAAATGGCAATCTGGGCCTTTCCAGTGAAATTTGGAAACTTCATTAGGATATTTTAGCTTCCTTGGTACACATAACAACTTATTAAATATGTCAGAATGGGACGTGGATCACTAAAAGCATCTTATGTTTGTCTTATTAAGAGTAAGGTGTTTTAGTGTCTGTTTTTAGAATAAAATTTTTAGAATTAAAATCCTATATATTTAAATCATTTTACATATTGACTTCACATCTTATTAAAACAGTTTTGAAAGAGAGCTGTACACAAGTTGATAACACTTTCTCTATAGATTTCCTGATTCCATTTAGAAATCTTTCACCAAATGTCTGCAGAGTCAGCCATGTTGACTGATTTTAGTCATTTTAAAAATAGGACTTCAATTTAAATTATTTTTCTATGTTGCTTTTATGGTTATCGAAGGGCATCTTCAGAGAACAATTCCTTGTGCTTGTATCCTGAAACAATGCGTTAAACTGCTTTATAGTGTCCTGATCTCTCCTGATTTATTTTTAACCTTTCTGTTAAAACAGAAATATTTCAACATAGTTATGGAAAATATATATTTGTTGATACAGTTCATTGCAATCACTTGACATATGGATTGACCTGAGCTGCCCTGGTGTGTAAATAGTCGAGGGCACAAGAAGACAGATCTGGGAATACATGCCACTGCTGGATGTAGCTCTGATTTTCCAGAGGCCTTTTCCTATGTAAATACCTGCTGCCATTTCTCACTTGAGAATTGTAGAATGATAGAAAATTATGAGTTGGAAGATACCCACAAGAATTACCAAGCCCAACTCCTGGCTCCACAAGGCCACCAAAAAATCAAACCCCGTGTCTGAAAGTGTTCTCCAGACATGACCACTGCCTTGGGGAGCCTGTTCTATGCCCACCACCCTCTGATGCAGAACCTTTCCCTAAACCCCAGCCTGACCCTCCCCTGACACAGCTTCATGTCATTAAGCTCTTACTGTGCTCCTGGGATGATGGACTTTTTTGCATGTCTTGAACTGATTGTGATGCCTGACAAAGATGACAGCCTTAAGGGATTCCACCTAATTCCACATGAAAAAGGATAAGAACAGTAAAAAGTTTTGAATGGTGCTAGCGAAGCAATTGATCCAATGTGGAAACAAGTCAGTTGAGCATCTGTAAACAAGACAGTGCATCAGATACTCATTAGTACAATAAGCTTACACTAAGCTGTGAAGAACACTTCCATTTGTGTAACAGTACCAAAGGGAGATATGGATTTGTTTGTTTAGCCCCAGGTCCTAGCTCTTTCCCTAAATGCAAAAATCTTTCTTCTGTTTATCTGTTGTTTTCAGCAAAGCTATGGTACAGGTGAGAGGAGGCCAAAATCCAGACATTTTAGTGAAAGATCCAATTGAAAACAGACGGAAGTGTTTTTAACTCATCTGTGAGGATAATGTTATTTATTTTTTTTTTTAAATGTGCTGCAGTTGGACATTCCTGATGGGAGTGAAGAGGATTTTGCCTGTGCATGACATGATTACATTGGGCATTGTGCTGGCAAACGGACTTAGTGAAATACATTGCTAACCCTTTGACTCAAACAGTTACTAAAGATTTCAGATCTTAGTAGGTCATTCCCAGCAAAAAGAAAAAAAAAAAAAAAGAAAGCGAAAATATTTATGCTATTTTCTACCTTACTTGAATATAAGATACCCTTGATATTTAAAATGGAAAAACAATCTGGAGCAGTTTCTTGCCCATATACCCCTGTTGTTTCAACCATCTTCTTAACAAGAAAAGTGTATTGCATTTTTTGCACATTAATGCTATTCAGGTTACTCTGCAATTTTTGTTTTTCTTCATCGGTTTTTCTGTCTGTGAGTTTTGTCTCTGTTCCTTTTATTCAGCTCCTTTTAGTTTCTCTTTGTCCATCTCAGTAAAAACAATTTTAACAAAGTCATTCTGACAAACCTACTAGAATTTCCAAGAGGCCTTGAATTTACATTTGGTCCATGCAAAACTGTATACTTAGCTATCTCATGGAGTTATTAAGTTTATCTTAGTTTAGATATATCTTAGGAGATACATCCCTCTCTCACAAGGTAAAAAAAAAAATAATAATAATAAAAAAGTAGATATAAGGATTTTTGATTCAAAATATATTTTCTAGTAATTATTTTCCTTCTTAATACTCAATATTGGTGTATATATATAAATATGCACATTGTTAAGACCATACAAAAACTCTCTGCTTGTGTTAATTACTACACAGCGCACAACAGTCCTACATGAATCAGCAGACTGCTTTTTAAGGCATCAAAAAAGAAGCTGAACAAAAGTTTATTGTAAGTAGGCTTATATTACTGTATGGATGATAAAGCAATTCTGCAGAAAGATGTTTTGAGATCAGTAAAGTGTTTTTTTTTCTTATTCCAAGTTAAAAGGTAAGATCAAATGCAAGTTCTATCCTCACTGCAGTGCCATAGCTTCTGAAATTTCTTATTATGCAAGAGAATGATGAGGAGTGTTGCTGCTTATTTCTTCTCTCTTAGGAGTTTTCTATGTTTATATGCAGTTTACAGCTTTTGCCTTGAGAAGGTTGTTATATCTGCTGTCAGTTTTGAGTCTCGGGAGGATTTTTAAAATAATATTTGTCCCTGAGATTGCCTTGGTGAACATTAAAAGAACTAAATCATAAGGGTAGAGTGATGGCAAAAGCAGTATTTTATGCAAAAACAGGAGAAATAATTTTGGGGAAATATTTTCTATCTAACCTGGTTCTCTCTAAAGAGGAAGTCAGATTACTGTTCCCAAAGCTGAGTGGAGATCAAAGGGTATCCTAAAGCTTGAATGTGGTGGTGCTAGAAAGGACAATTAATAAGAGCTAGTAGGTACAGAAGGACACAAAGAATAAATACTATTTTTGAGAGGTTGCTGAGGCTTTTTATGATGCCAGATGTGGTGCTCAAATGGACAGAGCACTTCCAGTCTGCTTGCTTGAAAGTACTCCCAAAGAGAGATGAATGCCAAAGCCCTGCAGCTCCAGGTGCCCCTGGACCACTTTGTGGTTTAACAGGCTCCCTTCACGAGGGGCATGTGGGCCAGTTTGAAGTCAGCGAGGCCACGTTGCATCTGGTGGACCAGGTGACCACCTCATGGTCACAAACTGGCCATGCAAACAGGCCAGCACCTTCCAACTAGGAACAGGGAATGGCCCAAAGTAACTTGTTAAATTTTTTAAGGATCATTGAAAACATAGGCATTGGAAGAAAATTGTTTGTTGCTTTAAGCCTTTGTTCTGCCTCCTGGCTTTGAGTGAATGCACACATGACATTTGTTTAGAAGTGTTTGGGTTTCTCTGCGATGTAGATTCTGACGGCTTTCCATGTAAAAGGCTTGCTTGTGCCAAATTCAGATGGTCCAGTCAGTTTAATAAATTGTGTAAGAAACTGGGCAGGACTTAACAAGTTGAAGGTGTTGTGCACAGGGCAGAGGAGGCTGTGGCAGGGCCTCAGCAACAAAATCCGTGCCTCAGTTTTGGTAAGAAGTAATTTAACAGAAAAAATCATGAAATGATTCAGATCAATGCCACCGTACTCTTCCAAGTTTTGCCAAATGATTCACATTCTCATCTTGTTATTATTTAACTTCTCAGCAGAAAGAGCATCCTTCTTGTTCTCTGTAGCAGAGAATTCTATTTCAGCAAGGCCCTGCCTGAATGTCACATACCAATGTGCAGTGAGACCACAGCACAGCTTCTTTCATGCCTAGCAGTGCTACGCTAGCTGTGTACACAGCAGAGAACCACACAACTTTGCAAGTTGTTCTTCAACATCACATCTTCTCTGTTAGATTCTTCTGAACTCTGTTTGTATGGTGTATATTCAATGATTGCAGAATATATAGTTCAACAGTTAGATTATAATCACTACTTCTATCTGTGAATTTAAGAAATTTTCTCAATTTTTGTCATTTTCTCTGGTTGTTAGGTTTGCATAACACAAGATGAAACATCATTCGAAATGCAAAATGTTGATTTTGTTGTTGTTGTTGTTGGTTGGTTTGATTTTTGTATTGTGCCAGCTAGTAGAGGAACATCTGTTAACCTTTCATGTAACCTTAAGTGCCCAGTGATCTTGTAAAGGTCTGTTTTGTAAAGAGTGGACAACATGCAGTTGTATGTGCATTCTACCATAATTAAATAACCTTTTCTTGATATCAGATAAATTCAGAGGATTTTCTTATTCTGTGGACAGTTTTTTGGTTGAACTTCATTGCAAAGCTGATTGTGCAGTATTGTCACATCCACTCTATCACTGCAGTTGTTGTGTGATTAGGATTTGGAGCATGTTACCACAATTAATTGAAATATGCTGCTCTGAAGATAATCATTTACAGGACTGTGTTGTATCACCAAGTATGATTGTGAACATTTTAAATACCATTTTTAGGATGTAATATTTTATAATGGCTTACAAGACAGACCCTTTGCTGTCTGTGTGCTACACTTTGTGTCTTACTGCAGTATTTTCAGATATTTCACAGTGTTCCTTGGGGATCCAAATCCTGCAAGTTTCTTTTAGTTACTGTTTGTCATGTACAAAAGTCATGTAGTCCTGCACTCTTGGATAAGTAACTGTTTTTAAGAAAATACTTCTGTGGGTTTAACCCAATTAAAGAAATACAATACATTCATATACACAATGCACAGAAACATAATATTTTGAGAGAGATTTACTTAAATCTATATAGCTAGTTTGGGACTGGTTTACTATAAAACCACAGACTGGGGAAGAAATTTGACCATTTTAGTTCTTATTTTAGTGTTTAGAACATCTTTTTCAGTTAAAGAGACACAGATGAAACTGAAGTGCTTCAGCAGATTATAGATCAGAGCTTGAGACTTAAGAGAGTTTTACTGCTGTAACACAGTAATAATTATTAGACAGATAATATCAATAACATTATAACTTGTAACAAGATAATGACAGTAACATAAAGTGAAGTATTAAAGTAAGTATGGGATTTTATTGCTGATAGTGAAGTAACATGAATCTGCCCGAGGAAGCTGAGAGCAAAACCATCTGGTGTAATGCTTGATAAGTCTTTCTGTCTCTCTCACAAGAGGTACATCAGATTAAGAAATTTTCAAACTTCATTTTCCTCTCGAACTCGTTCCCAAATGTATAAATTCTTCAAAAATGAATAAAAATACATTAGGGTTCAGTGTGTTTTAAAGAAGTTCCTCCAAGACACTTCTCCCTTCATTTCTGTCAAAAATGACAGACCTTTAACAGGTCACCCTAAAAAAGGTAATCTTCTGTTATCAGAGTCTTTCAAGAACTACTGTGAGAATTGAAGGAAAATTTTGTTTTCAGGACTACTCCGTTCCATTATTATTTTATGCATTAAATAATGCAGTAAACAGTTGAACTTTTAACAAAGGGTGTTCTTTGCACTGTAATTCCTGGAATATGAGACCTCCCCATCTCATCCAAAGAATTATGTTCCTATGACCTACCTCACTTGCATTTTAGGTTCCTATATACATCATTCCTATCCTCAAAACTCCCACTCAGCAGCTGCCTGTTTTGGCAGTGCTTGTAGTCCATCCATATCCATCTCAGGTTTTTACATTATGGATCTGTATGGACTTGAAATTGTATTTATGAGAATGCTCAGAAGCTGTGTTGGCTTGACAGAGTCAAGCATCATACCAGCAAGGTTTATTTAAAGGGCAGGTGAAATAAGTACCTGCCTGCTCTAACAAAAGGTTACAGTTGCCCAAAAAAGCCAGTGTGCCAGAATTCAATATTCGCTGGCAGTAACAGTTTCTTGTTGAAAGACAAAGAGAGAAAGAAAGAAGGAAAGAAAGAAAGAAAAGCATAATTAAATTATTTTTTCATATTACTCTAATATGGAGTTAAAAGATTAATGCCAAGATCAGCAAAAACAGTTTTTCTTATCCCAAGCCAGTGAACTAAATGCAGAACTGTCCACAGAAGTCCTCAAAGTGATACTCTGCACACCTCCGTGTGATTACAGCAACTGCCTAGGCTCTCCTGAACTGCCAGCCTCCTCTCAGACAGAGCTACTGCAGGAGCTAGTGGTACCAAAACTGCCAGCCTGTATCAGAGTCACAAAAAAAATATTCAACATTACTTGGAAAGGGATTGAAAGTGGTAGTCTACCGGTTTAGGCACTCCCTTGAGAGGAGACCTGATGCTCCTCTACTAAGGATCATTTCTGTTTCTTACATTAGTTAGAAAAAATACAGAAGGGATCTTGGAAGGAAAGGCTGAAGCACAATCTCTCCTCTCCAAAATGAATGCTGTAATCTCTCGCCAGCAGAGTTATTTGTTTGTGTTTTCAGAGAGTCCCTCTCTTCTTCATCCTCTACTTCCTGCTCAAAACTTCCCAAATCTTGAATTATTTTCTGCATTGTGGTGTGGCTGCAATGCAAGTATCCCCTCCCTAATCCTTCAGAGAAGCCTTTAGTCCCAGGGGGTCATTGTGTGGGAGGTAGGAGGTATGGATTTAATTAAATTTAAAGGCAGTGGCCCTTTAAAGGGAGCCAGTCAATCCTTACCCTTCATTTCTAGTCTGTTATCCAAGAGACAAGGGTATCACTTGAGTGTATATTTTGAAGGGAAACATGGGACAGTGTGTGAAGAGTTGCAGATGTGAAGCACAGTCCCTTGAGGAGGACAGTGATGAGTGCCCTGTGTATGGCCAGTCATGAGGACCTGGAGAGCAGACCACAAACTCAGAAGTGCCAGCTGTTTTGTGGTATAAGAGATGGGTTTGGCCTTGATGTAAAAATATAGCCATGACATTTGTTGAGCTAGCAGTAGCATTTGTACTTACATATCAGGCAGTGTATTTAGGGGGGGAGGGGAGTCAGGTAATTGCTGAGCTTCCACTTTCACATAGCTCTCTCAAGACCTGTCTCTTCTTCAGTTATCAACATCTATTCTTGAATGTGTTAGACTCTAAGGGATCATCTGATTTACATTTATTTATAAGAGGGTTGTGTGCCTGCAGTCAACAGTGACAAGTCCTAAAAATCCTGCTGTTCAGTTTGCACGTGTCCAAAACATGGAAGTGTTTTCCAGCTTCCGTTCTCACATCCTCTGGTCATTTCTATTTGTGTTTTAAAATTCACACTATTATTGAGATGTAACATTAAGAATCAAAAAATATGCATCTTATTCGTAGAAGGAGAGGTACAGACATGGTAGTTTGGTTATTAGTTTGAAGCGGTAGGGTCCAGTCCTTGCACAGCAGTATCCATATGAGAAGAGCTATAAGACTTCCCTACCTCGAAACCTCATTAAAGACCTTCAGCATTCATTTCTGTCAGTGTGAATCTTTACATATCTAAGCCTTGATCCTTTATAAATGCCTTTGCAATATGATAGAAGATACTGCATGATATGAAACTTCATATCATTATCCATCTTAACTATTATACGCTATATATGTATATATCAAAAACTCCTTGGTCTCCAGACTTGAACTGAAGTTCATGTACCAGTATGTTAGCATTCTGCATAAGAATGTGCTAGTTTATTAATAAAAAAGCTTTAATTTATATGGTGCGTTTATGTGTTGCTAGATTTATGTTCCTTTATTTTTTATTCTTTGTTTTTCATTCTTTTTTCTGTATCCTGAGGTCACTATTTTAACACTGAGCTAAGAAGGGTTTTTTCCCTTGTCTTCAGAGGTAAATAGCAGGTGAAAAATAATTATCTTAATTTTGATNNAATTATCTTAATTTTGATTTTCTTATATTACATTTATTTGATTATATTATTTTTCAGAATTTACTTCATACATAAAATTTATTGTGCTGGATGATTACTAATTTAAGTATTACAATCAGAATGAGCAGACCATTATTTTGGGAAATGCTTTCAAAAGAAAATAAACCCTAAAATGGTGTTGTATTGAGCTGTATCCTTAGTCTTTCAAATACTAAAATGCTGATTTATATTGTATCAACTGAAGAAATATGTGTGTAGGCTGTCATCTGTGTGCATAATTTCATTTCTTTAAGTTTCAGTGAGGTAGCAAAAGGCAAAACGATTGCACAAAAAGCATTATCACTCACACGTGCACCAGAAAGACCTGTTTCAACAGAAATGATTGATAGTAAGAAGAGGTCAAGACCAATTATGCTTGAGGTTCTGGTTGGATATTAGGAAAAAATTCTTCTCCAAAAGAGGGTCAGACATTGGAATGAGCTGCCCAGGGAGGTGATAGAATCTCTGTCCCTGGAGGTGTTCAAGAAATGTGTAGATGTGGCATTTAGGGACATGGTTTAGTGGGCATAGTGGTGTTGGGTTGATGGTTGGACTACATGATCTTAGAGGTCTCTTCCAACCTTGATGATTCTATGATTCTAAGTCATAGGCATATTTACTTAATATTAATGTCGCATTACCTTTAGCATCTGACAGCTGTGCTGAATGTATTTAAAATGCATTTATTGATACTAAATTGTAACTTACAGCATTTGTGACAAGAACCTTTTAACTGCCAAAGCCCAAAGAAAAGTTAATGTGTCTTGTTATAAAATATGCAGCTCAGAAAGCAGGGTTTATTTTGATTTGCAGAACCATTCTTCTACATGAGAGGAAATCAAACAATTCAAATAACTTCCTAAGCCTCAAAAGATATAAGCTGGATGGAGAATTTATATTAGTTAGTTGCAGTCTTACTTGCCACTGTTTTGTTGCAACAAAACAGCAAAAGAGTATCTTAATATTTTTGCATCTTTATATATCAGAAACTTGCCTTCCCACACTTAAAATGAAGTGCTGGAAAAGAGGTTATCTTGATCCCTGGGCCAAGTTATTTAATGCCAAATCTCAGTGTGGAAAGAATGTCTCCATCCAAGTTATAAATCCTTAAAAAATGAGCTTTGATGGAAAATCTGGAGTAGTTTCACTATGCAATCTCCTTGGCTCCATGTGAGGAGTCCTGTTACTGCTTCTACAAGGCAGGTGTCCCTTCTGTCCATGAATGTTCTGGTGGCTTATTGCTTTTGAACAGAAAAGAGCAAGGATGTTTGTATTCTGCAAATAACTTTGTGATTTCCAGTCAGATCTGAGCATTTTTCTCTGTTCTTTATTTAGTCTACTTGTCCTAGAAGTGAAGATATGTATGAGACATAAGTTTGATGCAAGTTTAGAATACATGGTGTCACACTCATAGGAACAGAAAGAGGCCTTTGATGCGGAGAGCCATCACTGCTATCCTGGATAGAAAAAGTAGAGATAAGGCTTTCTTTTACCCCTCCTTCCCAAAACACCTGTTTCTTCCAAGGGAGATTACTTTGGCCAAGAACTGTCATAGACAGCTGTGGTTGAAAGCTCAGATAATGTGCAAGCGCATTTGTACCTGTAGGAAATGGACTTTCATATCGGCTCATTTATTTGTATTGGAGAATGTCCAACAGAGTCCCGTTGGACAAAGTAACTTCTTCACACATCACCACTATCAAACCAAAAATATTTAATGCTCTTTTATTTGTTGCTGCTATAGCATCACATCAGCTTCCAGATGCATCTCAGTGTGTGTCCCACTAAAAAGGACAATTAGCACCTTTTTTCATCATATCCTCCCTCTCATCAATTCTGGGACATGCATATGTCAATATTAGCAGGAAGAGTTGACCTGTGAGGAAAACAATTTTGTGCTAAGGAAGAACATCTCCAAGGCGCATGTTTTGGGAGTGGAGGGTGACAGATTAGTTCAGGTTCTGCTGCATGGACTGAATGCTAGTGAATGGAATGCGTCTAGCATGCTCCTGAAGCACATCTGTCCTTTTTGTTTCACATTAGGTGGATCCTGCTCATGTTCTCTGAAAGCACACAGCAAGTGACGGGACATTATCTTTAGAAGTGCACTCTGTATCTGAACAGAAATGCTAAGACAAATTCACTTTCTGTCTCTGGGCTTCATGTTTATGCAATGCTGCTTGTCTTTGCTCCAATAAAATTAATGAAATTCTAAATGTCTCATGATTGGCTGTTTTGTAGGCTTTCTCTGTGTGGGTCTTGTCTTCTGTTAATTCAGGAAGCTTGAGGCCAATATTAATAAATGTTGTTGCTCCCTCAACAAGTATGTCTTCCCAGTAGTACAAATTTTCAGGGGCCACAGCAGCTGCAGTACGAGTATCTGGCTCCTTCCTGTGGTACTTCATTGCTATTGCACAGGGCTGAAGAGTAGCTGCAATAAGATAGTAAACAAAATTATATTTTTAAACTATAAATCAAATTGGCATGATTATTTTCAAAGGATAAGCAAGTTACTTCACTCAGAAAAGAGTTTTTTTTTTTTTTTTTAATTTGCAATACACAAATCACTTAACAAACCTTACACATCCATGCCCACGTACACACTCAGAGACTTACACTGTTGCCTTTCATGTGGCACAGACATATTACAAGTCAGTACAAATGTCATTTTGGTGATTAAGTCACAGACTCCAAGTTGAATAAGTTATCTAAAGACTACCAGTGATCATTGAACAGTATTGTTTCTGTTCATTTTCTTTGCTGGGATGAGAGAAATTTTATTTCATTTAACTGTATTGTTATCTGAAAATTACTGTTAGTGTTGATGGGTACATGCTGCTGTTTGTAACATAGAATTGTACTATAGGGATTCTGGCATTTCTGTTAACTTCTGTGTATCACTCTAAATGGTTTATGTTCCTTAGCTTGCAACTGTTCTCATTTGCTCAGTCAAATTTAGAAACAGGGTTTCTGAAATGTCATTTAATACTCATTTCTCTCTGCTAAATGAAATGCATTATCTTCCATTTTGCCTATACATTAAGTCATTCTAGTTTCATCTTCTGGCTATATAGTTTTAATTGTGTAAATATTTTTCCTTCTCATGTAATTTGCTCAGTGTTACAGGAAGCTCCACCCCCAGCTTTACTTTCGAGCATATGAGTTTGAGTGTGTTTTCCATAGTAAGTTAAATCCTGACAAATTGAATGCTTGATCTGATTCTTATGGCAGCCTAAATTTGTACCACGGTTTGCAAAGTTAGCCCTTTTCCTTGTTAAGAAGAGGGCTGAAACTAATTAATTATTCTTTTGCAGCCCAGGGAAATAACCTTCAATAAGAAAATATTTAGATGGTCAGATCCAAACTTCTAGTTAAGTTTTCGCTAGTGAAGACACAGGATAAAGGCATCTTTTTGGAAAATGATTTCCTCACCCTATTCTAACATGAGCCAATGCATTGTCCAGCTTCTCTTTACAAATGAAAGCAGCTTCAGGGACACTCCAACACTTGTTGTGCTACCCACGATTCATTGGCCAAGAATAGCTCTGTCGAAGTAGAGTTGTGGTCATGCCCTCTTGTCTGGCAAATTCCCTTCATCAGGGACTCTGGGACTGTTATGTAGGCTCTTCTGGGTATTCAGTATCCAGTTTAGGCGACACACTGGAAAACAGCCCAGGAAATAGATGTACAGCCTTTGCAGCCCATTTCATAGCATACTGGAGAACAGCAAAAACAAGTCATTAATCTCTTCTTGTACAAGGATCATTTGAACAATTGTCTATGGGTGAGAAGCTCTAAGTGCTATCAACAATCAGCTGTCTCCAATGACCATGTTTTAAGTAGAATGAATACATAACACATTTATTAATAAAAATACTGTGCTTCCTCCTTGGCTGACTGTTAAAATTCTTGTGTTCTACTTTAGTCTACTTTTTTTTTTTTTTTTTTTTGAGAGAAAGAAAATAAGAATTATCAAATGTATTGATATAGTCTGAATGTAGAATGAAAGAATATTGCTATGCTAAAAAGCAGCATTGTATACTACTGTAAACTATTGCAATCCAGGTATTCTGAAGCAGCTAGCAACATTTTTTTATGATAAGTTTTTAATAATAATATTTTATTTTTTTATAATGTTTTTATAATGGCTTTTCCTTCAATTTCTCCAACTCTTGTTTGCTACAAGATAAAGGGAGAAACTGTGAGAAGCTTGCTGGTGCCAAGGGATTCCTTTTAGGAAAAAAGAGTTCTTAAAAGCATCCCCTTCCCCAAAAGATGTGAGGCTTGTACTGTGCACGGAAGAGAGCACTAAGGGACAGCATTTCAGTTCTTTCATAGTAATGAAGCAGGACACAGTTGTCTTACAGATAGCATTTTAAAGGACAGATTATGAGAAAAGAGTAATATCAGTTGATTCCCAGATATCTAGGAAGGAATTTTTTTCATATTGTGGACAAATAATTTAAATATTTTTTTTCAAATATAACCTGTCCTCCTAAATGGCATGGAATTCTGTCATGAGGTCTCAGAATAACTCAGTTGGCTGCAACTGTTGTTCTTCCTAAGCAGCAGCACTGGCACATGTCGGAATGACAGTGGAGCACACTAAGTATGGAAAGCTGCCTTCTCGATAGCAACAGAAGACCATTTTCAGATCTGAAAATCTATATTCTGTAGCAAGCAAATAAACAAAAATATGCAGAAGGATCTTGATTCTTGGAATATGAATTTTCCCACAATGCCTATTTATAAAACTGCCTGATTTTAAAACAAACAAACAAACAAAAAAAACATATAGAAGAAATGATTACAACTCAGGATATCTGGGTTGTATTTCCAGCTCTGCTTGCCCTTGAGTGAGCCATGTGAAAAATACAAAATACACTGACAAAGCCTTTATACATTAGCTTCCCCACTTCTTACAGAAAGTCTAGGGGTGATCTCATTTGTTTATGGAAAGCATGTTGAGATGGTTTCGTGGAAGATGCTAACAAAGTGTCACATGTTATTACTGCGTTAGGCTGACTGTACTTCTGAAATCCATTTGACGTTTCCCACTTGACATTGATTGTGAGTGATAACATTTCTGTATTAGTTTTAAAGGGGATTAATCATAGTACTGCCTGGCCTATAATTGCCTGGTTTATGATTCAAGCAGTTTCTAAGAAGGGTAGTAACCTGTGAGATCTCTGCTCTTTTTCACTCTGTTAAACGAACGTATTGCGAAGTGTTTTGTTTCATTACCCGTCCTGCCAAGTCGCTCTCCTGTGTTCCATACAGCAACGTGTGAAGTATTGAGGTGAAGTTCATAACTATATTTGGGAATCAGAGCTGATTTCCTCTACTCTCTGGAAGGTTAGCGTGACAAGCAGTTGAAGAATGCTAGGGGAAACCATTGTTAACACAAGCAGGCTGTGCCCAATCTCAGATTGCCCCACTGAATTCAGCTTCGTGTTGCAAGTGGTTAAATCATCCGATGCTGGGACACAGCTCAGACCACACAAACACAGCCTCGGCTCTCTTCTGTTATCGGGTTGTTGAGACTAGTCCTCTGTGTCGCAGATAACGGCAGCTCTCCCGTATGTCACAAGCCATTGGAGCCTTGCGCTGGAGTTGAATGTTCCCGGGTCAGCCTGTCAAGCACAGTGCTAGGGGAGGAAGCTTGGGAGGAAATGAGTCAGTCATTAGACCGTCCCAGTGTGTGGCTGTGAGGCTGGGTCACTGGGCTAGGCACTGTAGCAGGGAGGAAGTGTTGCAACCACTGACCCTCCTGGATGCTGCCTTCTCTGGAACAGCCTCAGAATAAAAAACAAACAAACAAATAAATAAATAATTATAAGAGGGTTTTTGGGAAATGTTGCTGGACAATTAGTGCAAGACGAAATGATCTATTGCTAGTTCTGAAAAGAGAAGGATCATGCACAGCTCCAATAAGAGGGGAATGCCAACAGTAATCAAACTGCTTCATGAAATTACAGGGTTTTTATCTTCTGGTCTGTGCTACTTTTCTCTGCAACTGAATACTGTCAGTGATGATACATACTGGAGCATTTTGCTCTCCTGAGAAGTTTAAGATGAAATTAGTTACATTTATACTTACAAACCTTGAAGGGAGTTCTCTATGTCCCATATTATTTGCATCCAATAATTTCATTTCAAAAATACAAGGCATGCGTGCATTCTTACAACTTCATGTGTCCGTCTACATGCTTCTCATTTTTTACAACTGACTCCTGAGCAGTTGGGTCCCTGGAAGAATGAGACGAATGAAAAGGGAATCCTACGGGGAAGGGGGTGAACTGAAACAAGTGACCCTATGGAAAGAGAGGAAATTAAACGTGATATTTCACTGCCAACTGGATATTGGTTTGCTCTATCGTCTCTGTCAACAACTCTTCACTTTTTTGATTTTTTTAGAATACTTTTGAAGTGAACTTCTCTTTTACCACTGCCTACTCCCGCTATTTTTTCCATCATTTCATAACTATCGAAATACAGACCATCAGTACATTTTTGTGGCCACTGGTGTGATGTGGATTATCAGCTTTTGTTTACAAACCACCCATATCTATGACACTCCATTTTCCTCTCTTCTGTTTACATTCTTTGTACTTTNGGTGGGTGAAGTCCATTCTTTAACTTAAAAATACATGCACAGCAGCTGCTAGAATGAAATTTGTCTGGCTACTTAGTGAGAGGATAGTTCAAATTGTAGTCAAAATTAGGAGTGGTACACCAGATTATATGTGGATGTGACATATGAAAAATGAAATGCTTGGTAAAGTATTTTTATTTGTAGCACAAAACCAACTTAAAATATTATTGGTGGGTATTAAATTCTGTATGTTCCAGTGGATCAGTTTCATTGGAGTACAGACAATATTTCAGCTTATGGTAGTAGCTCAGAGGACACGTAAGAGACATTATTTTAAAAGAATGACTGGAGTTGAAACACTAGTAGTGGGGAATACATGATGCTATGGGTGTGGTATGTGCCTTTTATCCTCCTGAATTCATATTGTTCTAAATATGTGTTAATACCATTTTTAGAGACTCCACATTGGCATTCCTTATATATATTTATACACATTGAAGAAACACTTTCTTAACTACAATTGGCTTTGAAAAACATTTTGCTGGTGTTTTTCATGTCACTCACCTGTAATAGTAAAGAGTTTCGGTCAGTGAAAGCAGATGACCCAAGCAGACTTCTGGGTGCAGCATAGAAATGTAGGTCCCCATCCAGTAGCAGCATCCTTTGGCTATGGAAGACTTGAATCCCCTTCTACAATTTGATGCCATGAAGTTGTTTAAAGTCCTAAGGCTGTTAAGACAGCTATGGCAAACCAGTTAGTGATCCACCTGCAGGAATTTGAGAAGAAATAGGACAGACCAAACCAGTTACAATTCCCTATCAATTTTACTGAAGAGGGAGAAAACCTGTGACAAAGGGGCTCAGGTCACAGATGAGTTCTTCTGACATGAACATGGACTGAGCAGTGATACCTTTGCTGGGTGGAATGTAGATGTTGGTTCTCTGGGTAAGGCTTGGGAATGGCAATTTCCAGTTTCCCATCATGGCTATGCCACAGATTTCCTTGAACTAAGCAAGTAATTAATGGCTTTGGCCTCTGGTGTTTTTTTTTTTTTTTTTTTTTTTTTTTTTTTTTTTCTGTTCACAAAATGGGATTCTGACCCTTTCCTCCCAAGGGCTCTGAGGTTAAATAAAAGGATGTTTAGATGTTTATAAAGTGACCTCATATTGTTCTTGCAGATGAGGTACAGTTTCAACAATTTCAAACAATATTCTCAACATAGAGAGTACCACAGATATTATATATACTTACTCAGTGGTGCGGCTTTGCATATATGCTTTCTTTCAGAGATCACAGGCAGGGACATTGGGAGGGTCTGTACAAGTCCTTTTTTTCTGGGCTGGGTTCCCCACAGATAGGATTCAGCCCTCATTGCTAAAAGCCTGTGATAACCTGATGCTGTGTGACACCTGGGCAGAATTTCACTGGTCCAAGCTGTCTCTGCCTGCTGGGAAGCCTGGGGGACAGCATGAGACCTTCTGGGGTGCACTAGTCCTTCACTGCACACAGGATGGTGTCCCAGTCTCTCCATCTCACTCTTGCTTTCAGCCTCTCTCCTCCCTCGTTTTGGTGGATGTAGTTCAGCTGGTACTTTCTAACTTTTCATTAATGAGCACTGGTTTTGTGCTGCCTGTTGTGAAGGATTTTGTGCCGCCTGGTTTCACCCTCCCCCCGCCTTTTTTTACAAATGAGGGATGCAGCAGACTGCCAGAAGATATGCTCTAATTCCAACGATGAGGGTCCTGGACATTTGTTGCTTTCAGTCTCCTCTGTGCACATTGCAACACACTGAACCATGGGAACAAATGAACTGTGCAGGACAGTAAACTGACTATTGCAGCAAGTGTCGCAGAGGCACTGTCGCAGGCAGGATCCCGAGTGACAAACCAATGAACTCCCACCAAAACACAGGCACGCATTTCTGCTCTCACTTTCTCTTAGGCAGCCTCTATGTGCAGGGCGCGTGGCAGGGCATGCGTGTAGGTAGGGGCACGGTGGGAGGTGAAATGGGGGTAGATGTGACTGATTTATGGCCTAAGTTTCCTCTACTGTCATAAGGGGAATTTTGCTTGGTCACAGCAAGCTTGAACCCTCATGAAACAGAGTGAATCATTTGATGTTAAAATAAAACAGAAAATGGCAGGGGGAGGGGCATGGCTGTTTAAAAAAAAAAATAACGTTAAAATTGTTTCCTTTGGTGCTGACTTCTTAAATTGGAATGCGATCCAGAACAGTTCTCGTGTGCAAGCCAACATTTGTTTTAAGAATTTTTATTGTCTTCTTTCCTTCTCTCCTCTCTCCCTCCTGCCCTCCCCTCTGCTGTGCAGATTTACACTGACTGGGCTAACCACTACCTAGCAAAATCTGGCCACAAGCGGTTGATCAAGGATTTGCAACAGGACATTGCAGATGGAGTTCTGCTAGCAGAAATCATCCAGATCATCGGTAAGACCAGGGCTCAGAGAAACACTGCAAGCTGACTCCTTGTATGGGGGAATTTCTAATTCAAGTTGAATGTATTTAACAATAAGATGAACCCTGAATAATACAATTTGACTGAGTCCATATGTCTCTTATATTTGTGTGGTTCATCCTTGTCTTAATTAAAAAATATGTTTATGTGAGCATGTTTGGAAGCGTCTGTTTAACCATACTTTAAATGGCCAGAACTGTATCTTACACACTTTGAATTGTTAGAAATGAATGCTCCATTAAACCATATGTCTCCCATGTGTGCATTTCATTAGTTGGAGTGGCTCATACTTTCTGGGCTGCCTTGAAACTGTATCCTGACCCTGCAAAGACAATTGTGGAAGATTTCATGTCAGCAGTTATTTTGCAGGGGCTGAAGAATTAGCAGCGACCTCCTTCGCACTTCCCCCTTTGCATGATTTGGCATGTGGAAGCAACTGCTGCTAACAAGAGTGTTGTTACTGTGCGACAGAGCTTTACTTAGAAAGGAGCTCTGTGTCAACAAAACCCTGTGCACTTTATTGCTGAGTCTTTTCTGCTCTTATCCTGATTTTTGTGTGTGTTTTTGTTTTGTTTTGCCGGAGGTGGGGGGTGGAGAGGAAACTTTTATCTCCTTGTTTACTTCTCCTTTCTCACCTCACTGTTTCTGTTTAGCAAATGAGAAGGTTGAAGATATCAATGGCTGTCCCCGGAGCCAGTCTCAAATGGTAAGAATAAGACATATTTTTAGTCTGTGTTGGCACCTCTGCCTTTTCTTAAGTTGCTTTTTAATAATGATTTATTTAAACTGTGAATGTTCTGTCACATGTTTACCATACAGTCCTAATTCTCACATGCTGTTCCTGGTACTTCTTTTTTCCACATAGTGTTTGTGTCTTCATTTCTGTACCAACTTGGGTCTTGAGGTAACCCAGCAGCAAAACTTTATTAGTGATAATTAATCCAGAACTGCCTTAGTGAACCTGTTCTCCTGATTATCCAGATAATTTCATTAAACTTATTTTTTAAGGGCAATAAACCCAAGAACAAATTTTTAAGTGGAGTCTTTGTGTCTGGAAAACTGTTTTGATGAACAAGACTTGCCAAATTATTTCTGAGTATAAATAGCCTTTTGGATTGTAAAGTCCAGTTAGATGCACTGACTCTATGACTTTCAGAAATAGCAGTTTAGTCATATAGCATTCTGAGCTATAGCTGGCAGCTGCTTAAAGACATGTTAATACACTCAGGCAACAAGCATTTTGTGATTGTGATTCATACACAGTCTGATTAATCTTTTACTGTTCTTATGATGAAGATAAAGCCTCATTAGAAGGCTGTGGAACTGGCAGGTACAAAATCTGAGCGTCAGTAACATCACTATGCATTTACTGAATCATTGGGAGTTACAACCATGCTCCCCCATACTGAGGACTTTGCCTGTCTGTTCACATTCAAACAGTAAGTGAAAAAGGTGTACAGTTGTGTAGCTGGCAAGGATCTTGGAGCATCATGATTTGGATGAGCTTGCATAATAGCAAACTGCTGAAGGTGGGCTTTAAAGTGGAAATGGAACAGAAAAATTTTGCATTTATTCAGTGCATTTCTGTAAGGTGGAATGTATTTGCAGTATTTTTCTGCAAAGCTATGAAAAGAGGAAAAATTTCAAGTTCCAGCAAGATTAATAATCAGGTTTTTCTCACTCTTACTTTTCACTAAATGTGGAGGGTTAGAATAAGTTTCTTCTCTGGCTTTCAGGCTTTTTGAAACAGTCTACAGTAAGACTGTAGGAAATGTCCTTAATAATAGTTGTTATTTTAATTACTCATATTACAGCAGCACCTAGTGGCCCTGGCTGAGAACTTTGGGAACTCCAGTGTGGAACTCTAATATTACACACACAGACTGAGAGATAATCACTGCTTACTCTAATCACATTAAAACCTGCCACTCCAGACAGACAAGGCAAACAAGAAGAGACAAAAGCGTGGAAAAGTGTTATGATTTCCCCAGGTTATGTAACTGGCTATTGACCATCTAGGGTTGCTGAGGGACCCACTACTCTGATGTCTATCTGATTTCATTTCCATGAGATAAAGCTGAGTTGCAAGGATAACGATTCACTCTAGCAATGTTTGCATCTCAAAAAAAAAAAAAAAAAAAAAAAAAAGAAAATGTCTCCCCTTTTTTACAGGTAAATATTTATGAGGCATAATGGTTCTGGATTTCATCTCTCTGTACTGCAGTTATGGGAAGCATGGTCAATACATACCCATACAGCAGTACCTGCAGGAATATCTTTGTATTTATCTGCTCCCTCCTACAAGCCAAACTCTGAGCTCAGATAGGCCATAGATTATGTCTCAGGTACTCTAGCTCTCAAATGGGATGCTATAAACAGACCTGTGCACCATCAGAAGTCAGTGTTTGTACGGTGTTAAGCATCAGTTTTATCCACTTCAACTTGATAGAAATAGAACATACTTTCTCATCTTTGATTCAGTCAGTTTACTGCTTTATCTCTACATTCTGATCAGATTATTTTCCTGCATTTTGAAATAACAATTTTATACTGCTGGTTTCCTTAACTGAGCTGGGAAATTAAAAATGTACTGAAGATAAAGTAGTTGAAATATGTCAACTTTCCTTTCAAAGCCTCTCTGAGACCCTAGGTAATGCATCTATTCTCTGTTTTTCTCCTTTGGACTGTGTACTGATATGGCCTATCAGAAAGTACTACGTTATCACATTTTCAGGTAATTTTCCATGACAGTTCTTAATTTTGTTAGCTCACTAGGCATTGATAAACCAATTCTCTTATTCTAGTAGCAGTAGACTCTTGGATATTTGTAATATGCAGAAAAAAAAGTAACAGTGTTCAAAGCTGCTCTGTGTCTGAACTATGCTAATATGTAATACTGTGTCCTGTCAGGATTTGTCAGAACATCAGTCAACAGATCAACAATAATCAGGCTGTTCCTATATGCATGTTATTCATTCACGTTCATTCATTCATTCATGTTCCTATGCATGTTATTCATTCAATGCCTTCATTTCAATTTTTTTAATTTATATACCTCAATAATCTCACCACTTTCACGTATGTTTTCATGGTCCTTGCTTTCATGACTTGTAATTAAGAAGAAATGCTTTCTGTTTTCATCTGCCATTTGGTACCCCTTCCAGGAGGTGAAGTCTAAGACACTTTATTAGCTTATGAAAAGTTAGGGAACACTGACATGGATTGTCTGCTGCTGGGAAAACTTGATAGGCTCTGTAGATGATATCAATATCAATTCATAATTAATAACTACTGGTATTCCCAAATTCTGTTACACTCACCATTTGGTTTTCCTCTTGCCATTGACTTCAGCTTTCACATGATTTTTAAGGCATCTCAATTTAGTTATTACCCTAATTCATAAACATATTTTCTTATTTTTGAAATGTTTTAAATGCTTTTCTTTTCATTTTCTTTTATTTAAATCTGTTGCAGTGTCTTATACTCTGCTCTCATATTGGCAGTGATACAGAAAATACTTGTAGACCTGTTGAACCAGCTCCACAGGTCCAAGTTCATAAAACATAAAAGCTTGTAAACTCCAGTAGCATCACGTTTCTGCATAATTAGCTTTACCAGAATCCTTGTGACTGTCATTAATTTGTGAGATTTTCTTCTCTGCTAGATAAACCTCTGTGGTAAAATGCTTTTGGTATTTATTATGAAGGATTATAATAAAAATAAGGATTTAGTATTCTATCGATTCCAGTATACATTGTCTGTCTACAGTATCATCTACAAAATCATGTTTCACAGGTAATTTTTATGGCTTGGGATACAGCTGCAGTCCAACAGAGGGAGCTGAGTTCAGTAAAAATACAGGTCTTGCTTACCACAACCTGGATATGTGTGATAGAAAGGGTGTTAGACTTGCAGCACATTGCCAAATGAATGTGAACTTTTAGTTAAAAAAAAAAAACGTTTTGCAGAGCTGGCACCTTCTTCGGGGAAGTAGCAGAGTACCTGATAAAGGTGGGAATGTGACTTTGGCCTCACTAATAAGATTGTTTCTACAACATTGTACTTGATTTCATTACTAACACCTTTAAAAAAGTTGTTAAACAGAAAATATTTCAGTTGACATGAGTGAATCAGTCCCTGCGTAAGCAGGAAACATTTTTGTGAACGAGAACTTTCTGCAACAGAGCTAAAGACGTGTGTGGAGTTTGAAGCAGGATAAAGTGACCATGTCTGTGTGGGCAGACGTGATTACTTAGTGATGTATTGGGTAGAGGTGCTTTGTAGCTTTCCTGCAGTCCCACAGTCCTCCACTGCGCCTCATTNGTCCAAGTTCATAAAACATAAAAGCTTGTAAACTCCAGTAGCATCACGTTTCTGCATAATTAGCTTTACCAGAATCCTTGTGACTGTCATTAATTTGTGAGATTTTCTTCTCTGCTAGATAAACCTCTGTGGTAAAATGCTTTTGGTATTTATTATGAAGGATTATAATAAAAATAAGGATTTAGTATTCTATCGATTCCAGTATACATTGTCTGTCTACAGTATCATCTACAAAATCATGTTTCACAGGTAATTTTTATGGCTTGGGATACAGCTGCAGTCCAACAGAGGGAGCTGAGTTCAGTAAAAATACAGGTCTTGCTTACCACAACCTGGATATGTGTGATAGAAAGGGTGTTAGACTTGCAGCACATTGCCAAATGAATGTGAACTTTTAGTTAAAAAAAAAAAACGTTTTGCAGAGCTGGCAC
>VXAV01006804.1:283013-324598 GCA_013399715.1 Alectura lathami | reverse complement strand
GGTGTATATGCTGGGAAATTATTTGGCTAATGCACATAATAGAGATTCTTTTCCATTAATTTTGTCCATGGTCCCTAATTACGTAGCAGTAGTTCTTTTGGATTTTCCAGAGGACCAAGTAAAATCATCTCATTTGTATGGCAGAAGTGAGATAATCAATATAATAGCCAATACCTGAATGGCACATTCACATTTATTCAGTAATGGCAAATTTCTTCAAAGCTAATTTGAGTACTAAAATTTCTTCAAAGCTAATTTTAAAGCAGTTTGTGCAAAATATCTTATACTCCTGGGTAGATGGCAGCACAACACACTTTGGACTCTGCTTCTTTTTATTTTGCTTGAAATACCCCATAGTTCTACTGTGTTAGACCACTGGGAATCAAATCTCTTTGAAGCATTGAATACATTTGATGTGCTCAGAGTGTACCTGTTTGTATGTGTGTACACATATAAGCAAAACCAAAACACATACAGTCAAAAAGATGGATGCATTTTACAGACTTTTTAAAATTTTTCAGTAATCAAGCACATCTCATGTTGTAATTAAAGTCTTTGAAAATATGTCTTTATAATTGCAATTACTTTAGAATAATTTAATTTAGAATAATTGCAATTATTCTCAGTGCAAAGTTTGCATAGGAGGATAATGAATTTTTCTGTCAGGCTCCTAACATAGGTATCTACAGTTTGTCAGTGTGGCAACACTTTAGCATTCCTAGTCCCATATAATCTATTCCAAGCAAAACTCAGAATTTTGAAAATTGTATACACAGAAGGGGAACAAGGTTCTGTATATGAAAGGATATCATTGGCCTATGTAATTCTAGGAACACCAGCTAAAATTCAAATTAAATGTACAAATAATGAAGAAAAATGTTTTATGGTAAGTGGAATTTCATTGCAAAGACTGCTTTATTTAGATTATGGTAGATTGGAATTTTGTACCACTAAGTATAAAATCTCTTAAAATAATTCAGACAATTCATGGAAAATCTATGGTGAATAATAAATAGTAGTTCAAGGGAGAGAACAATTTTAGATGGGATTTCTGATTTCTTTTTATCCTAAAATTTCCTACATTCTTGTATGACTGTGAGAACTGAATATTTCAAAATCTGAGGTAGGCATTTCACTGTTTAGTTATGACTTTGTTGCTGTTTTGAGATTTGGTTAAAAAATACTTTTCTGGTGGCCTTATTTATATCTGTCAGTACAGATACATGACAATGGTTGCATTAGATTTTTATGCTGCACTTTGCTAGTGGATTCCATTATCACAGCAATACATCTAAACTTTCTGCAGTGATGATCTTTCAACCACCCAGATACTAAGGGAAAACACATGTGGATGAAAGAAGTTCTGTCTCATTTATGGATTAGGCAGTAACTGGTTTCAGTAAGCTGTCAGCAAAATTCCACAAGACGGACAAACTATTTTATCACGTTCAGGAATGATGAGCACAGCTTGAGGTCCAGATGGATTGTGTTAAATTTATTATATTAGAAGAGCGCCCTGCTTTCCTAAAAGCATAAACAAAGTTAGGTAGCTGATTTCTACAGGCAGTTGCATACATAACTAATGTAAAGAACTTGGTTTCATGTTACCTCCTTCTGAGGAGTACTAGGAAAAAATGAAGCATATTGGACACACAGACTGTGCTGCGTGAAGCACAGCAATGCAAATGTGGTGGTTATGATTACAAATTTAAATAGATCCATGCCAAAATACTGGCAATCCATATGCTGGTCTTGGTTCCGCCACTGTCAGTTTAGAAAAAGGCCTTTGTTTCAGCGTTATTGAAGTTTAACATACAGCCTTAATAGCCTGCACCAAGTGAATTACACTAACGTAGGCTAAAAAATGAAATGTATGAACAGTTGTGTGTCTTGGTTAATGGAAAGCAAAGGGATGAACCAGGTCTCTTTTCTGTCCTTAGCTATTGCCATCACTAATCATTTTGTTTTAATGAAGAGAATCAGATATGTTGTCTCTGCTTTTCTCACTTAACAACCATTATTTAATGACTGCAAAGAAGACAAAATAAAAAAGGGTTATTTCTTCTTTATGATTTCTATGAAGGTCTGAATGAACAAACTATTAGCCAAATCTGATGTGTTTGAATGTGTTTCTGGGAGGTAATGCAGAATGAACTGCATTACCTAATGTGATTGCACAGGGATCTGCAGCAGCTGACTTTCACATGGACGTTCAGGATTTCATTTTTCTTTAACTGAGCTGTCTTTTTATCCTGAGAATCAGTTTTGGCCCCATTTCATTCTGCTCCTTTAAGATACAGTCATTACAGTTTCCAGTGGAAGGAAATTCTGACACCTTGACAGACCAGGGCATGAAGCTTATTCTTCTTGTCCTGATCACAGCCCAAAGCAACTAAACTATGTAGTATCTCTGCATCCCTTAACTGTGTACCTAAGCAAACAGGTTATACATAACAATGCAGAAATGCATAGATCAGAGATTTGATCCTGTATGTAGTTTATCAGGTTATCTTCTTGTGTATTCCTTTTGTTTACCTCTCACAAATACAAAGTAATTTGCACATTTTATGTAACTCTCATTACATGCTGGAGATTATTACATTTTTGGGAGTTCTCTAGGCCACATCTGTGGTATGCTGACAAACACATAAATACACCTTCATTGCCACTTAAATGTTAATATTTCTGTCACAGTTTCATTAGCAAATATTTTGATTTTTTTTTTCTAAAATGCCTGTATTTTGAAACAACATGTAAAGAAGCATGAACAGTATTTGTAGTTTCATAATACATATTTGTGTTGCATTTGAGTAACATAGAAATTACTGTACTCAAAAGGGTTACTTTCTGATGATGGGAAATTACTGTCCTTTCTGATAACCTTTATTGGAAAAGGCAGACAGTGCACTAGCAGCAATGTGTTTTTCACATATTTCTTCCCTGTAGCTTATCCTCTCCAAGATAAGTCATAATAATGTTAAATTTTAACATAAGGAAAGAAAATATCTCTTGGAAGGGATTTTCAATTTCGGAAGGAAATAGTCTCCTTTATAGCTATAAGATAATATAGCTCATACCAGAGCAGAAATACAAGAATGTAAGTTTTAAAACATTTTATATCCACTCAGGAGCTTTTCAGATTTCTTTAAACATTTCATCTCTTATTTAAACTTTTTGCTATCAGCCTCTCGGAAACTGCTTATATCATTTACTTTCCTACATAATTCTGTGGGCTGGATCCTGAAAATCCTGTCTTTTAATGGTTGTGTTATTAATTATGTTCTGCAGTTCTTCTTCACTGCAAACTGTCTGCATATAGTGACATACAGTTGATTTCTCCTGTTAATAAATTACCTCTGCCACATGCTCAAGGATAATATTTCTTTTGCTGTCTCTTCTTCTATCTGCCCTTCAAAATCCAGCTATCATCTTTTCTTGTTGTCCCTGCTGTTTTCAAAATAGTGTTTTAATGCAGTTTAGTGATGATTTTCATTCTGTGCACTTTAGATATTTTCAGTCTGGCACTTTTTGCCCTTGCCTCTCATCATTCATTACTTTTTATAGTTTTATTCTGATATACTTTGGCCATTATTTTCACTGCTGCAAATCCAGATCGTGTAGAATTTAATGGGAATCCGTCCATTCATCTTTGTAGCATCAGAATTAAACTTTTTATATATTTCCTTTTGAAGGAACCTTAGAATATAGTTATTTTCCCTTCAGACATTCTTTATTACTCTGTTCCCCCTCTCCATACAGATTCATTAATTTTTATCATTTTCTTAGAATAAGTTCTGCTGAAATTGTGTCCATGCATCTTTTTCCTTTACCAGACCTGGTAACCCATTTAGTTCTTAGGGCTTGCAAACATTTGTCTATATGGGAAATACAATTTAAATAAATGTAACATGCAGTGGGAGCCATAGTGGATTCTTAGGGTCTTCATTCTTTCTTTTGTCCTCTGATTTATTTTATTATCAATTCTGAAGCACATTGTTCTTATTTTTATTAATCCCTCGATAGATTCATTGCTGGCATTGCACAACTTCATCTTTCCCTTGTATTCATGTATTCCTTTTAGTCTTAGTTTTATGTTTGTACTGCTAATTTTTTTTTGCTACAGTCAGTCCTGTTTGTCCACTTTTGTCTCTTAATATATTCACAGACTGTACTGCAAATGTGATATTATACGTAATGTTGTTTGGCAGATACCAGTTAATGAAAGATCAATACTCTTTGCAGCTGCTATGGATACAATGAGTTTCCATCTTCTTTACAGCAGGATANAAAACAACACAGAAATAAAAAAAAAAAAAAAAAAAAAAAAAAAAAAAAAAAAAAAAAAAAACCAAACCAACTCTATATACTTCCAAAGTAAGCTTATTTTATATTTAAAATTCACCAGAATTAGAACAGAAATGTTAACAGCTTAAAAAAATTGCTTATATATGTATTAGTTCTTTGTATGCATTTTTGAAAATAGTTATGGGGACATAGCTAAAATGTTGATAGAGGTCTTTTATGATTTCTTTATATTGCATAGATCTTAACTGTATTAGGTGAATAGGGAGACCCAACAAAATTCTTACAAATGTACTTTATTACCTTACATAAAACAGCCTTAATTACCTGTTAACTGGTTGATTGATACAGGTTTATAGAAACGCCAACCTTTCTTTAGGATGAGTTGAGGAACATGGATTTTTTACACATCTGTGGAAAAAGTTCAAAAGACTATGCTTCTAGATCTGAAAGAGAGACAGCATCACGCTTTGTGGCACCCCGTTTTCATCACTTTTAGGATAAAATTTCATTACAGTCTTATTCTGTTAATAGTGGCATACATTGCTATGTAGATCATATGACATATTCTTGTTCAAGATCAAAAGTGGTGTAGAGATAGGGTCATAAAAGGGTAAGATGACCCTAAAAGCATAGTCCTAATTCTGCTAGCACAGTGTTGGCTGATTTGTTCATAAAAATTCATGGTTTTTAAAAGATTATTTGTGCTGCTTGAGGTGAGTTGCATGTCAGGTTAAACACAATAGCTATGTAGCACATTTCATACTAAGTTGACATCCTTTTTGGTTCTTTAAGATTGTGATTTCACATATTGTTTCACTAAATAACTGTACAACAAATACTGGGACCGGGATGGGAAATATGTAGTCATTATGGTGGATGACAAGTTCTTATTACAAGTCACTGTGTTCTGTGAGAAAATAATGTTGATGCAGAGCTAGGTTATCTGAGTTTTGTTTTATGAACTGTGAACAGGCAAACATTGAAAACAGTTTTACTTCTATCTCCAAGCCTGAATCAGATGCAGATAGACTTCTTGCGTAAGGTGCCAGAAGTTCAAAGAGCGGAAGGGAGAGATGTCCACTTAATACAGAACAGATGGCATGGTATGAACTACAAATACCATAACCATAGACATTTCCTCCTGTGAATGAAAAAATAAATGTTTGTGTATCGTATGTATATATCTCTATAATATAAATATATAAAATACACATACTTGTGTAAGATCTATATACAAACATGTAACAATTTTATATAGATACACATATCTAGTGTATATTTAGTATATATACATATATTATTTCACCGAGGCTGGGCTAAAAAAGCAAAAGGAATGTCAGAAAGATACTGTTCTTTGAAAAAAAAACAGTTTGTTGGTTTTCTCCTCAGTCTTCCTTGGCTGTTCATTTGAGGAATCAGGGATGTTTTCACTGCCTGGACCATTTGGAGCACAGTCAGGAGCCTGTGGCATCTCTCCAGGCAGGCTTGGGATTTGGAGTCAGGTGAACCTTAGAATTTTATACCTTGTACTTTCTGCCAGTCAGACTGATAAGAAGTATGTAGCCAAGGAGCTTGAAAGCAAGAGAGAGAGTTAAAATTGTTTACAGCACAATTAAGATCTTCTAAGAAAATTTTTCCATTGAAACTTTTTTTTTTTTTTTTTTTTTTTTTTTAATCGAGGTAAAATCTAGAAAGTTCTGGAGTGCAGTCACTCTACTGAAATAAATAAATGTACTCTATAAGATCAACAGCATATTAAAATTCAAGTATGCCAGTAAGGTAGAACTTTGATTACATACTACAGACCCCTTTGACTTTTATCTGGTTTTAACAGATCACATAGCTGGCATTTTAGAACCACCATGCAGCTCAACATTCTAAGATGATACACTGCTGTGATAGCGTGATGTAATGTGATCCTTTTGATCTTTCAAAAAAGACTCTTAATGAAAAGTAGATGATACGAAGGTTGACGCTGCATGGGTTACTTTTTGAAGAAGAAGGATACAATATCTGAATCAGTTTGATTCATGCTAAGTTCATATAAGTTTCATCCTTCTAATTTACATGCTATATATTCTTTCAAGGAGCTTCATCTTTCCTTCTATACCATGCTATTTGTATAGCTGAAACATATTTTCTGTGTTGAGTCACTTGTCTTCCCTCTTCATCTTCTTTGTTCTTGTATGCCCATTTCAGTTTAATATTTCACTTCACTTTCAGCAGAATGACATTTAAGAACCTTCAGTATTGTAACTTCTGTTGACTTCCTAGATTCGCCTACATCTTTCAGGACCATTTCTTACACCCTTTTGTCCTGCTTGCAACTGCATCATACAGGTCCCTGTCTTGAACATGGTGTATTGCTCCCCAAAGAGATCAGCTGTGCTGCACAGCCACTGCCTGTGGTATAGCAGGAGGGCTTCCCATTAGCTCCTTAGGGTCACCACAGTCTCTGACATCTGCATTGATTCCTTCTCAGTACTTCCTCAGTTGACCTCTGTGATGAACTTCCTTTCTGGGCAATCTCAGCGTGTTTATTCCATTTTCTCACAGTTTGTCACTGAGGACCAGCACCACCATTTCATCACTGTTGTGACTATTACTTCCCTGGAGTGTGAGAGAAAATATGGGGGACTAACTTCCACCTGGAAGCCAGTATGAAGAGAATCTTTCTAAGGATTCAGGATCAGATGTGTTTATACCATCTTCCCTCTTCTGAGCAGGATTTGCTTAACCAGGAGCATCTGCAGGCTCTTTCTCTATGCACTAGATGGAAGGGGATTGCTAATCATGAAGTCAGAGGCCAGCTGGCTTGTTTCTGGCCCAGGTCCAATCTGCGCTGGCCCCAGGATGGCAATGCTAGGCCCCAGCTCTGGGCTGCCCCTCTGGGAGTAGCAGGGTTTCCTGCAGGCTCTGCAGGTGGAGTTGGTCTCCTCCCAGTTCCTATGTCCCCTTCATGCCCGTGCACTGCACCTGGGCTTTGAAGGCAACTGCTGTGGCTGCTCCAAGGAGTCGAAGCTGTTGCCATGTCAGGGAAGACTGTTAGTGAGAGTATTGGCAATGGAAAGGGTGTTAGGAGCAGGCAGCTGGAAACTGGGGGCATTCAATATCTCCTTTTCTAGCCGTTTAATAACTAAACCTTGTACTAAATGCTGCAATGTTAAATTCCTACTGTTTGGATTGTTAACATGCATCTGTGCCACTTTAATGAAAGAATATATTTATTATTATCTTTGAGTGAATCTATAAGAATAAAAAAACACAGCTTTAAGAAAAGCAGGTTTATTTTCCTGACTGCCAGATGTTACCCACTGATAATTATCAGGTAGAATGAAGGGCAACAGGTAAATATTTGTTTATACATTCAGAATAGCTTCAAGGTGACTGGACTTTAGATATGTTGCCACTCATATCTGTAAAAGAGAGGACAGCAGTTGGGAAACAGGCATCTATGCAAAGCTTTAATGGACCCAGCGCATCATGTTCTAATTGAGAAGGAAGACCCAAAGTCATTAGGACCTTGATGTACCTGGGTTTATGAGCTGTTAAAATTCTCTCTTTCTCTTTCATTTGTCACATTGCTTTGAAAAATAAATTTAGCCAGTCACAATGCTGCTGTGTTGCATTGAAAAATCCGTCAATTCCTTTCAGTACTGTCTGGAAAAATTGAAAACACTCTACAGGCTGATGTGTCACGAATTTGCTAGTGAGTGGAGTCACAGGAAAGAGGCATGAAAGGAAATACAGATTTTTCTAGCAATCATTTTCAGATAGATGCTTCATATACTTCTTAAAAAAAAAAAAAAGTGCTGTTGCCCTGTGGGCTAGCTTATCAACAGCTCTGCAACATCACTGAGATTCAAGGATTTGAGTAGATTCTAGGTCCTTCACAGTAGCGTAGTTTGAGATACAAAAGCTACCAGGCACCTTGGCAAGGCAGAACCTTCAGCTCTTCAGCCAGTGGTTAAGATGCATCTTATTCACTCTTCTTTTCCAGCTCACTGTCCATGTTGATTGTACTGTGTATCATTTTATCTTTTACAACATAAATGCTCTAAGGTTTAATTTGACATTCCATTTTTCTCATAAACTTCTGAGTTTAGTCAATGCAGATAACCAGCCAATCATTTCTAGATTCCTTCATTTTAAATATGTTGAAATAAATGATGAGTGGAAGATTTTACAAAAAGATGGGCTATTATTTCAAGCACAAATGTAACAACTTCAGTAAAACATCCTATGTCATATTTGAACCATATTTCTAGCCATTAAGAAAAATAGCTGTAAATGAAATACAAAGATACATACTAATGTCTATAAAAATGTTTATAAACTGTAATTATAATGATATTACAATAATTTATTACAATACCCACAGAAGATATAGTAATATGAAAGAACATTTAGTCAGCAGTACTGTGAAGCTATATGTCAGATAACTGAATGCTGCTTTTATATATGGAATGATTTGATTTTGCCCTCTTATGACTGAAGTATTCTCCCTTTTGTTTATTCACTGTGTGCATGTGCATTTTATAACTGGTAGGCACAGAGGCAATGTTGAACCCTTTATTGGGGTATAAGTTAGTAAAGTAATGATAATCATACATCACATTCAAGTGACACTTTGTCCCTTGATTTGTGCCTTCACCCTGCCCCTCTTCAAAACAGCCATGCTTGTATGGGAAGACTTATCTCCTTTGAGGACTTCTCCCATCTGCTCTACATTGAGCCTATCCACATCAGTGGGCCAGCAGAAATTACTTAATGTTTTCTGGTAGAATCAGTACCACTAGGTGTTTCTTACAAGTGCTGCCAGTCTATAAAGTTGGAATTAAACCACTGTGCTATCTACCACTACTCAGAAGAGTTACTGGAAGATGCAGAACCGTAAGAGATAAAAACAATCTGTGATTGTCTGAGAGCTTCTGCTTACTCAGTTCTCTGTCGCTTTCTGAAGAATGAAAGGAATTTGATTTTGTGATTGCACCTGACATGCCCTTAGGCTGAGTGGATCCCAAATGGTGCACCTGTTTATTGTGTCTGAAATTACTTGACAGAAGGCCTTACCTTGGCCATAACTTTGACACATCCTCAATGCAAATGACTGAAACAACAGAGACATCAATTTGCTGTTTAGTGAAGATACATTGCAGGGTGTTAAAAGGAATGTATAGTTTTTAGCCCTGTAGCACAACATATTTTTTTATTGTAGATATAGTACTTGGATGTCTTAATAGACTAGGGTGCATTTTCCTATGAAATTTAACAGTGAATGTAAGTACATGTGAAGGCTCACCTAATGAAGCCTCTGATTCATTGCCTGGGTAATGCATCACATACCGGAACTGTGCTGCCATAACATTAATGAAAATCATGATGGGATTCTCCTTCTATATAGCTCTACTGTGAGGAGGGTCAACTTCTTTAGTAGGAATTCAGAGTCCGTGCTGGGTCTGGTACAGCAAATCTGTTCCTACCTCCCAGACTGTGAACCCAGTCAGTTTGCTGGATATGCTGATAGCTGTACATTCATGTTTCATACTTTCTGTGGGTGCAAAAACACAGGCACAAAGTTTTGAGGTGTACTTTGCACTAACAGAGCTAGAATTCAGTCACTGTGCTTGAATTGTCTATTCCTAAAATAATTTCTCGTAAATAAGAGAAGTTGTAACAATATCCATTATTTCATAATCTGTGCATTGCATCTTTCATAAAAATCTGCATGTTGCATTACTTCATATTTTTGCCAATTGATTTGTGTCTTCTCTTCATGTTCAATTTGCATTCATTAACTCATAGTTTACTGGTAAGTGTGTTCTTTCTATACATGTTCAAAGAAATCCTTTAATTCAATTTCTCTGTTTCTTCTCATGCAGTCTCACAACCAGATATGCAACTCAGTCTAATCACAGTGGAATTGCAACCAGTCAAAAAAAGGCTTCTAGGTCAGTTAAAGATCTCTAATTTATTGCTTGTTAGCAATCCTCAAGTGAGTCAATGCCCGTTGGTATTTTATCCTTTTGACATAAGTGGACATTAAGCAATGTGTATTTATGTTACGCGTGCAAGCTTTGCAACAATGAGCTTTGCAACAGGAAAGCCTCGTATGGACTGGAAGGAGCTGATTTGTACTTTATATTAGTAACATTTCTGGTTTTTATGTACCCTGCATCTTCGTATCCTGCATGTAAAATATCAGATGAGGAGGGTTAGTTGGTGATTTTAGTGCTCTCTATTCTCTGGCTCAAATTCTTACTTTCGTCATAAGCTAAAAAAGTTTGGGAGCCCATCCCTGTTCCCAATAGATGTTCTACATTCATCACAAACCCACTTGAGAGGTTGAGTTCGCAGTGCCAAGATCACGCAGAAGCAAAACAGAGCAAAAAAAAAAAAAAAAACAAAAAACAAGCACTTTCAAGAGTTCTGCTCCTTCAAGAGTAGCCCACACACAGTCCTTGCTAGTGAGACGCTTTGTTTTGGCCGTGAATGTGACAGAGCTGTGTGCAGGAGCTGCTCTGTTTCAGATTTCATCAATACTTTTAGCACTATGAACATCATGAGCACTAAAATCTACAAGCCAGGTTGCAGAAGAAAGAAGTTGAGATCCAAAGCTTACTCTTTTTATTGTGGTGTGTAATTAATGTGTTCATTAATCATACTTTTGCTGTGCAGTTCATTGGTGAGAACAATGAACTATAAATTGCATAATCTACAATAAAGATTGCATTTTGCAGTGTAGTGCACTAACACGATTTGAGTTGCTGGTGATAACTTGGAATGAGCTATACCACGGTCCAGTCGCTTTGCACCTGCATTTATAGGTCTTCAGTTTTCCTTATTGCTGATGCTCCTGTCTTGTCCACATTCAACATGTCACGGTTAACAGTCTTAATGTCTAATACTTTAAATCTGTGGCAGTGTTTCCGAAGCCTGTTCAGAGGTATGTGACTTGTCCCTTATTTGTTATTCTCCTCTTTGCATTTCCTTAGCTGCTTAACATGATTCTGCAAGAGCAATTTTAAACCTGAATTCAATTAAAACAGACAGCAAATGAGGTAAACTGGAAAGTGTGTAGAACAAATGACCTCATGTATAATGTGCTTACTGTGGCAAGTTCTCGAATTCTGGCATGCAGAATATATGCATAAGAATTTTGTATTTCAACAGAACAGATGAGTTTCCAGTGTTGCACATGCCTTCTCATTTTTTTCATTACCTTTGACAAATGATCTCAGGGCTCTTGCTGCCTGTCAAATTAGGGTAATGAGAAGGAGCAAGTGAATTTTTAAGTTTGTTTTAGTGCATTCTTCAGAGAACAGAAGATCTCTAGAATTCATGGGTCACAGTAAAGGTTAGCACGCATACAGCTGCAGAGCAGGGATTGTCTGCTGTGGGCTCGGCACAGACCAGCAGAGCAGGCTGGCGGCCAGAATGAGCCATCAAAATAATGAATGGATTAGCTCTCTGAGGCTTAAATCGGTAAAGGAAGACAACATGGATTGTTTACTTGTGTTTTCTAGTGAAAATAAAATTTGAACATTTCCGTCAAATATTCCGGCAGTATATTTAACAACAACAACAAAAAAAGTTTAGAAGAAATCTAGCATTTTGTAATTCATTGTAACATGATTTTTTTCTCCCTTGTCATGCTGTTCTTTCATCATGTAGTATAACTAACATAATTCAATACCTCTAATATAATTTGCATTGACATTATTAAAATCATCATATCATTGCAATAAATGAGAAACAGAAGATAGATATTGCTCTCCTATGGAAAATGTGTTTTTCTGACTTAAGCATTTCATTTTGTCAGAGGACAGAATTCAAAAGAAGTGGAGAGGCTCACAGATATGTTGCAGAAAGTTTGATGCAAGGATATATTAAATAATCTTTCATTACATTAAAGAACAGATTCATACAGAAAATGATGCAGGGTTACGCATACCAGGGATATCAGAGTCTACATTTTCTTTAGTGTAGCCACCCAGTAAGGTTCAGATGGTGGCAGCAAATACTAACAAATGAACTGTATAACCTACATTGTATAGCTGTATCAAAAAGGCATACATTCATCAGTAGCATCTAGCTAAAGTGTTTATTTTCAATATTTTTACTTAAAATAAATAAAATGCACAAGCCTAGAGAGGTAGAATTGTTTAAGCCAATAGCCCTCTGAAAAATAATCAAAGAAGAAAACTAAAATGCCAGCTTTTATGCTAAACACAGCTGTGGAGCATTTAGTAGAATAAGAGAGATGAAATGGGTTATGAGTTATATATTTTTCTGCTTCTAATCGATTTCTGTAACATTTACTCCTCAAAAGTAACTTATTAAATAAAAGTTGATACTGCATTTCAATGGTCTGTTAGGGTGAATCTGTTTTAGCAATGTTAATGGCAAATGCAAAGCATTCTCTTAACATGTGTTGTGAATCTAGAAAGCATCTTTTTCCCTTCTGCGTACATAAGGATAAGCTTTTATTTTCATTTGTTGAGTCTGCCTAATTTGAATCCTCTTGTTCATCGCTGCTTACATGAAATCATTGGTTTTGGTCATTCATTTTGAATTCTGGTCTGATTTTTGCATACTGCCTCTTTTATATGTTGCATTGCATACAACGAATGAGTTTCTGATTATACCCTTCCAGGCTTCCAGGACCCTCAAGGGTGCCAGCTGCAGGCAGCAGTACCAAAGTCCAGGGAGCTTCTAATTTGAATCGGAGAAGCCAGAGCTTTAACAGCATTGACAAAAACAAGCCTCCACAATATGCAAATGGAAATGAAAAAGGTAAGTGATTGTAAGTTAGTCAGCTTACTCTACAGAGGTAATACAAAATAGGGAAAAAATTCCCGCCTATCTGCAAGGGACAAAGGATCACTTAGGCTTGGTGAGGAAGCACTATGGAGCCAGCTCTCTGAATTAGGGCTTATGATTGAGTTGGAGTAAAATTTCAGAACAGAAACCTTTCAAGATGTTACAGTGGTATTTTTTTCCCTCTTTGATGGAAATGTCATTGGATGATACTTCTGAAGTAAAAATGAATCCATATTGCGTGCCTATAATCTTGGTCCATGTTCAAGTCCTCTCATACCCTTAGGAAGACTGCCATATTTTTCACAAGAACTTTGAATCTAAGTCTCTAAAGGAGAGGCTTTACATTTGCATGAGTGTATCATGTCTGTTCTTTCAGGACCTTACCTGGTGTATATATCAGTCTGAGCAGAGGATTGGAAATTAAGTCAAATGTAATGAAATTTTGCAGGGATTTGAATTCAGTGGTCATGTTTTATTGCGTCCTTGAATTATGATCTTCTATTTTGCAAACAGACTTCCCTGAGTCCTTCTATTGCTCCAGTCCTCTGATGCTTTTTTCCTGGAAAATGTGCCTCTTCAGGCTTTATCTCTAAAATAATAATGTAAAAATCCTGTCCTGTGAGTTGTGTAACTAATCCAGTCCTCCCTTTCTATCTCCCTCTGTGTAATGAACAACATTTTATTCATATCTCTGGGTTAGAATACAGTTGGAAATTATACAATATACATAGTACCCATTTGCATCCTTGGGGTCTGTGGGAGGAACAAGTATGCAGTGAATGTTCCTCATCCAAGCAACAGGCAACTATCCAGATTTTTTTTTTTTTTGTAAAATTCTGATAAACACAGTTTGCCCCTAGCTGTATCTGCAGATATAAAACCATCCTTTCAATAGTTACTTCTTTATTTTTACTATCAGGGTTGAATGTTTTAGATAGTTCTATGGCACAATTTATTTTATCAAGGACATGTTTATGACAAGACACGCAAACTAAAACTAAAAAGAGATCAGAGTATAAATTGAGCAGACACTGTATGGTTCACAAATACAATAGTGAAGTTATGAAGTAGGAGATGTGGCTGCTTGAGTGAAGGTATGTACAGCAATTCAGGTTTTAGAATGACTTCATAATGTTGACATAAGCTTTCTATTGAAATGTGTGAAAAATTGAAATGATTCAAGGTATGGCCTGCTTTTAGATAATAATATTCTTAGCTCATTACTTGAAAACTGTCTTTGGACTGCTAAGGTTTCCATTGAATTGCATGCTTACATGGCTTTTTGCATGACGGATTTCTTTACTTACTCATTTCTTCACAGCAGAGAATGAAAACCTTGATGAGATTTTTAGTGAAGTCATCACTTGAAAGAGGATAGGGGATGGTTTTGTTTGCATACAATTATTCCATTCATTTTACAGGTTATAGAAAATGTAATGTTACATACCTGAATTGAGTATTGTATCTTAGATGTTTCTAGTTGATTTTTTTTTCTTCCTTCCAAAATGGCAAAATGGATGAAAGAATATTGATTTTATATGCATATATAAGCTGAATACAAGATTGTTTTACAGTATGCATATAAAGCAAAAGTTAGAGAAAATGACTATTGCAAATGCAAGAATACCTAAGTGATTTGTTTTGTGGTCTTAGCCTTTTTAAGTACTTGAGGATGTTCTGTGACCTGAGTTGTTCTGAAGAATTTGTTCTGAAACAAACCTCAAGCCTCACGGTAGCAGTAATAATAATAACAAATGCCTTTCTAAAAAAAAAAAGTGGCACTATACCTTGAGAAATTTAGTTTTCCTTACGTTGCAACACACACAATAATCCTAGTATTTTAAATTTTGCTTCTTACAAACCTACTTGCAGCAAGACAACTTAAACAGCTTGTAGTGGATAATACGCTAATTTCTGAGACATAGATCGTGTAGCATATAGCTGGTGATTCTGCATTAGTGCTGCATAAACTGAAGCAGAAAAGGGGATAACTTGCACAATGTAAATAGAAAGTAGAACTGGGGACCTTCAAACTTCTTCAAGGTCAGATCACTTTTGGTACAAGTTGTTGCTGCTGTGCAACTTCCTTCATGTGCTATAAAAAGACCTCAGAAAATATATACAGCATAAGGGTTTTTTTCTGCATTTATATGTAGTACTCGATATTTGTTCTTGTATACACTGTTTTCAACTCAGTCGCAGTAAGGAATGGATATACAGGCATATATTTCAAGGAGACCTGAACGTGGTCCAAAATAAGATGTGATAGGTGTCTTTTGTGTGATGTTTCATTATTAGTATGTTATTTAATGTTATCTTTTTTGAATGTTGCTTAGTGAGTAGTTTATAAAGTCAGTCCCCTAAGTGAAAGCAGTTTTTCTGTTTGTGCAGTACAGGCCAGTTTTCACCTACAGACCCAATCCATTGCCATAACACAGGTAACTTTGTGTACCAGTGATTAAGTCAGGAAAAAGGGAATGCACCAAAATGATAAAAATGTCATGAGCTGAAACTCATCTGTGGAGCTTTAGTGAATTGTCTTTGATGTTTTTTCCCCTGCTCTTTGCAGCTTTTGGATGGGTCTCAAAGAACACGTCAGTTTTCCAGGTGACACGTTTCTCCTTCAGACTTAGTGAAATACAGAGAAAAATAAAACCATGAAAATGAAAGTATTTGAATAAAGTAGTTGTCCACCTAGCTAATAATGCAGATACGCGGGGTTTTTTGAGACTAGTGATGAAATAATATTCTAGTTCAAGTCAAATTATATAAATATATAAAATATATATATATTTACAGTTCAAAGCTTAGAAACGCTGCCTTTGAACGTTGATAAGGACCTTTATGTCACAGTGTTTAACTGCCCACCTTTCAAGGCAGTTTTATAATATAAAATGTTGTTTATATATTGTCCAAAGTCCATTTCAATACTTTTTGGCTATTTTGGACATAAAGACTCTGGGAAATTCTGTTCTAGATCCCCATTTTCTGGTGGTTGTAGATCATTATTCTGTGGCCAGTATGTGCACCCAGTGCCAGTTTATTAAGGTTCAATCTGGTGCCAGCATGCTGACAGTGCTCCCTGGTGGTGTTCTCCTCCTGAGCTGATAAGGGATGGCTGCTTTCTCCTGTTGGAACAGGTTAGCTGCACAGGCTGAGCTCTATTAATCCCACCAAACAGACCTTCCCATTCCACCAGGCATCCTTACAGCTATCCCTTACAACTCTTCCGTTTTGTTACCCTTTCTGGTGTGAGTGACTGACATCGGTTACTCTGATCTGGGCACTTGGCACAGCAGTATTAGCATGGCTGCTGGAAACAATTTGCCTGGTCCAGAGTAGCTGGAAAATCACTGCCTGACTGTGCTGCAACTGGGAGCTGTTGTCTCAGAGCTCCTGTCCTCTCCAGCAGCACCAAATACAACAAAGGTCAAGGACAAGAAAACAGTGGAGGATGATTGAGTTCTGGAACTAATTTTGCTTTCTGCAGCGCACACCCAGGGGTGTTGCAGCTCTGTTTTCCCAAAGGAGATTAGGCTGAGCCCTGCAGCACAGAGCTCTCAAGCAGAATGCAGAATTGTTTTCACCAGAAGTTGATTATGCCTTTCAACAAAGGCGTAATCTACACCGAAGCTACACTGAAGTCCATCTCCTTGTAAAATTCAGTTTATAGAAATGTGAAGTCCTTGTTAGAGTTTGTATTCAGTCTGCATCAGAAGTACCACAAGATGGGGACAGATTTCATATAATGAACAGCTAGAGCTCAATCCAATTGAATGTGCAGAAAGCAATGAAAGATATGCAGCTTCAAGTAATACATTTGGATTAGGAGGGGAAGATAAATGTTTTGATTCCACGTCTTTGATCATACATGCAGATTCTCACTATTTTTTGACAGCATGCAGACCACATTCTTTGTGGGAACTTTAAAATTAAAGGCAAGTTCTGTATTTGTACCTTTTGATGCTGTTTATTGTTTGTGACATAGGGATAAAATAAACATCAGTGGTAGCAGGAACCTGTGTATTTTGCTATATATGTAGCAGAACAAGCTGTTGAAGAAGCAGTAAATACCTTTCCTTTTACAATTTTTTCCCATGAGTTTAATGTTATATAGATGGAAATATGGCAAGGCTTGTGTTCTTTATAATCAGAAAGCATTTTTTTTTTTTTCCCCATAAAACTAACAGCCTGAAGCCATACAAATGTAACAGACTTAATACAAGAAAGTGCAGTGGCATCTTGTTGTGCACAGGCTGTTACATGTATTCTTCATTAACTTTGCATATTCTTAAGATGATTTTCAACTGCAATACCACTGGGATAGCTAAAGACCCCAATGTTCCTGTGTAATCAAGGAGCGTTTAGTGCAAGGCAAGACGTGCAAGAAGGTCCTTGTGCACACCCAGTCCTGGGCTATCAGCCATAGGGCTGATCCCTGGTATAAATTAAGGAAGCCTGAGGGCTGCAGTAATGTACAACAGCTGCTGTTGGCCCCAGGCTCTGTTCCAGGATCCGAGGCTCACCAGAAAATAGCAGGGGCCTAGCCGTGGTTCCTGTCTTGGTCGCAGGGCTGGGAGCAACTCTGCAGCCGCCTGATAAAGTGGCTCCACATGTATGGCACTAGCTGTAGCCAGGGGAATAAGCCATCTCTCCCAAAAAACTGCTCTGAGGCCACCCATGTCAGTTAATGTTTTCTTGGCGACCAACTGGACCCAAAAGAGGTGCTTGAAACCTTCTTTGAAAGTCATTTAGCCCTGTGGAGTTTGTGTATCAGGCTTAGGGCACACAAAATGCTCAGGGCAGATGGCATTTACAGCATCTGTTGAAGATGGAAGTGATTGGGCTGCTGGAGTGCAATTAGTAACGGTATTAAGCAAGTAAGGGCTGTTACATTTCCATTGTGTTAGTTTTGTTTGGATTCTATTTTTTTATTTATTTTTAAACCAAACTTCTTACATTCTATTTAGATAAGTAGATTTTGCTATGATTGCATTCTATTTGTTAGAGAAAACCCAGCTCTCCTTCCAGGATGCTCAAAATCCCCCTGTCTGTATTATTGGCCTTCAGACTTCCAGCTGGGTAGTTTAAACCATACTAGGGCCTGAGGGCTAAGACTGCAAAAGTGAAAATTACACACAACTTCAAACTCTGTGCTGAAGGCAGAAATGTCTTTACTGTCCTCATCTACTGTATTACTTAGATAGAGGAGCCACAGGGAATGGCATTGTCCTCTTATGTAAGTCAAGCATAGTTTTTCCACTATATGAACTATATTTCCACTGCATGTTTTGTAGACTTTATAGCAGCATAGGCTTTGTTACAGTATAGGTAGTGGGAGCCCCAAGACTCTAAATAGCAAGATAAGACCAAGGGAAAATGTGTCACCTGCTGAAATAGCTGTGTGCCATGCATTTGATTACCATTACCACTTCATTGCTCTGGTGCTCCAGAGTAATAGTGATTAGGTAGTCAGATAAGTCTTGGAAATGGGAGCTTCATGCAGAAGAGCTCAACCTTTTCACATAACTTCTGGTCTGTTCTGCTTAATAAGGCAAGATGTATTTTTAAAAAATTCTGGTTGTCAAATACTGTAGCTAGATTATTACAGAGTCTTATTCTCTTTCATCCTGAAGTTCCACTGAAGTTCCTGAATCATGTAAATGTAGTTATGGTACCTGAGACACATAAACAAGCCTTCTATACCTACATGAGATTCAGGCCCCAAACACCAACCGTAGCTGCATTCGTAGATAACACACTGCTTGTAGGTTTTACATACTGACACTGGTAAAACTGTCGATATTTTTCTCTCCTGTATCTGAAAGTACACTGCAATAAGTTCCTAAAGTCAGATACTAAAGTTTGTTAATTGCATTTAAAAATTAAAAAAGATTTATGTGCAGACATCTTTTACTTATATATATATTGATGGTATCCATTTAATTTTAGTATTCCTGATTTTTTCTCCTCCCACACAAAATCCAAGATTAATAGCACAGATTTTCTTTTTTTTTTTACTAAACATCAAAAACATAATCTTGCCCTGTTTTTTGGTTTTCTTCCAATATTGTAGCTTTCTTTTTTCCTCTAGTCTGTCAGTGTTTTATTATTAGCAACTGATTGGAATAATTTGTTTATGACTTATTAAAGATAAAATCTTTACGTTGGCAGGTTTAATTTGTATAATGAAATGGTTACAAGGAAGACCTCTTCAGGCATGTAAAGTGTTTATTATAAATCACATTTGCACTGGCTTGTGATTATGCTGGAGGATATGCTGTTAGCTTCAAGCAGGAGATAGGAGAATAATTGTACCATTATGATTATTTCTGATTTTTAAGCAGATTCACCAAAAGGCCCTCACCCATCTGCAGGCATGAATGGAAATGTGCAGCATCCCACCAGCACTGGGCAGCAGCAGGTCTCTGCCATACCCTCTCCAAGTGCCAGCAAGCCTTGGCGCAGCAAATCCATGAATGTCAAACACAGCGCAACCTCGACCATGCTATCCGTGAAGCAACCCAGTCCTGCAACTTCCCCTACTCCATCTTCAGACAGGCTCAAGCCACCCTCTTCTGAAGGTGTGAAGCCCCCTTCATCTGGACAAAAATCTATGCTGGAAAAATTCAAGCTAGTTAATACTAGGACTGCTCTGAGACCTCCTTTGTCACTGAGCTCAGGGCCCAGTGACAGCGGGAGGGAGGATGATGCCTTTTCAGAGTGTGGCGAGATGGATGTGTTAAGCAGCGGGGTGAACAGCGGCGGCTCCACGAGTAGCAGTCCTAAGGTATCACCGAAGTTAACCCCTCCGAAAGCTGGAAGCAAAAATCTCAGCAATAAAAAGTCTTTGCTACAGCCAAAGGACAAAGAGGAAAAGAGCAGGGACAAAAATAAAGTTTGCACTGAGAAAACTGTCAAGGAGGAGAAGGACCAGGTCACTGAAACATCTACAAAGAAGAGCTCAAAAATTGCAAGCTTAATCCCAAAGGGAAGCAAAACAGCAGCAGCCAAGAAGGAAAGTTTAATACCATCTTCTACTGGGATCCCGAAACCTGGATCGAAGGTGCCAACAGCAAAGCAGAGTACTTCGTCCACGTGTGCGGGAAGTAAGGAGGTTGAGAAACTGAGGACTACAAAAGGAAACCAGTCCCAGCCAACACCAAAATCCCAGCTTAGTGAGAAGCCTTCTCCTTCCTGTGGGCTTGCTTCTTCTGAAGTGAAGGAACCAAGTGCAGCTCTTGCCCCAGGGCCCTCCACGGCTCTGTCAGGCTCAGCAGCAGGCAGCAGCCAAGGCACAGGGAATGGTGTCGTCCAGCTTCCTCAGCAACAGCAATACAGTCACCCCAACACTGCCACAGTAGCTCCTTTCAGTTATAGGTAAGGTCACTCAGGGAAATTGGTTTTGTGTCACCATTTAGAAAAGAGAGAGCTCAAATGGAGATTGTGATGATGGTCACAATGGGGTGTTTCTTATCTCCCAGGTTCCACATTCTGTCACAGCATCACTCATGTTTTTCTGAAATTATGTTTTAATTAATATTACTGCATGAATAATTCCATCCAGGAACACTGATTCTCTACTTTATACAAAAGTAATCCATTGCAAATATTTACCATTTAAAATTCAGGATGTTTTGATTGGAAATACAGGTCACATGATATGTTCCTGTTTTTGAAAGGTCATGGCTTAGTCAGGTTGCTAGTGAGAATATTCCTGTGTGCAGTTTAAGAACCTCAACATTTATTTGCTGATATTTGATAATATTTGCTTAAAATACACTGTTTTCTAAAAGAATCCTAAAATAAACTTCTGACATTTTCAGAGTATGTAACAGCACTAGTAGGATATTCAAAGAAAAGTCATTGCAAGCATTCAAAAGTATTTCAATATTTTGGGCAGAGAGAAAAGTTTACTGGCTGTTTGTTTTTATACATGAACTAGGTATAGATTAACTCCATAGAGGCAATAAATTTTTACAGATGATGACCAAAGTTCTGGAATAGGGGAATGAACAGTTAAATGAATTTATCTGTGTCTGAATTTATTTTGCTGTGTGATAGAGCAACTGAAGAGAAACTGAGAGATTTCATTGTTATACAACCGAGAAGACAGATTAAGTGTAGAAGACTGGCAAGCATCTTTGAGTAATGATTTCAGATGTCAGCCATTGGAGAGCTCTAGCTACAATTGTGGGTAAATTTAACATCTGATAAAATGACAAATGTGTTATTAAGCAAAATACACTGGCAGGTTTTGTTAGTGCTGTAGATAATCTTGGCTAAAGATTAAAGAGGTGCTGAAGTAGGCTCTGAGGGAGTATGTATATCATAACACAACTAAACATAGCTTCAAAACCAATCTGTATGAGTGATAAACTGTTTAAGTTAATTCTGAACAAAAGCAGTTCTGAAAATCAGATAGGAGGGGAAAAGGCATGATATGGGTTACATTTATTCTGATATGCAGTGGGTAGCCTCTTGAGTTTCAATTAAATGTATCACCGAGTGTGCTAAATATGCATGTTTCAGTATAGCTGTCTGGAATATATTCAGTGGTACAGCCGTTCACAGTGTGGTATGTAGGATGGCCTACATATGTGTTAGGCTGCATAGATAAGGAGAGAGAAAAAGAGGCTAAACTTTGCTTTCAGTTGCATGTATTATTTAATGGCAATTTTACCACATATTGATGCCATTTCATTGTATGATGGAGATATCACTCTTTTAAGCTTAATCATGATGAAAAATGTATTTGGAATTTTAAAGGGCGATAGAAGTGTGCATCTTCCAGCAAAATTTGGTATTAATAATCATCTGTTTGCTTCAAACAAGCAGCAGAGGAGACTGCATTTGAAGTTAAATCTCGCATGAAAATAAATTTCTCAGAGCCAAGGTCTGATCTCAGAATGCCATAAACCCAGAGTAATAGGCTGACTTTGATGAGGTTTCTTCAATGTGTATCTCTGTAACTGAGAGCCAAATGTGACCCACAAATACACAGTAACTACATTCCTCACAACTCTCAAGGGCTTTGTAATAGTACACAATGAATTCACGGAGGAATATAAATATAACCAAGGATAAAATATTCATATTTCCAAAGTCAGCAGATTTATTTTTGTGGACATATGGCAAGTGGAAGTGTACATGAAGATAGGGTACTGTATCTACATTTTTTTTGCTCTGAAACATAAATAATTTTTGAGCAGTCACACAATTATGCCCAGAATTTTCAGGTAAACTTGTTAGCTTCTAGAACATCTTTATAGATCAATGACGTAATAAACAATAGTTACCATTCAGACTAACAGTTTTTTTACAGTTAGAAAGAATGTCTAGGCTCTTGGAGTTTGTTTTTGTAGTCCTTGGAAGAAGTTTCAAAATAATTTAATAAAAATATAATGCATTTTATCCAGAATCCTGCAGAATTCTACCAACTGCATTACACTACTGAGACCAATTTAAGCTGTTAACGTGATGATAAATAGACCACTGCTTCTTCTGGTTTGTTACTGGTATCTGCAGATCCCATGTATTTTGCAATCATCAATTATTACCTAAGAGGATATTAATGTAGATTTGTGAGTAAAAGGAATTACTCCAAAGAGTTTATTTGAGATTAGTATGAATTTTGCTTGAAGAGAGTGCAATGTTGTAAGAGTATTCAACACGCTTTTTCAAGTAGAACATTATATTAATGGACAGTAGATAGAAGGGTTTGTTTCACTAGCAGGTGCAGAAGTAATACATTGCACTGTTTAGCTTTGCACTCTTGGTTCTTGGTCGCTATCCAATACCACATTGTATTTATGCCTCTTAAACACCATGGCATGGAAATTCTTATGGGATTATTACTTCTCTTCAAAGATTAGCAACTGTCAGAACTGCAACTGATGTTATCAAAATGGGTATAATTTAAATTCTTCCATCTTCCTCAGCAAGTGATCATTTATTTTCAAATGTAGTGGTGAATGTGTTATTTCAAGCCCCTTAAAATGTCCTCTCTGAACTTGACTGCAGAGTTCAACTGATTTATGAAAGGCAGAAGTAGATGTAATTTGGTTGCCAGAAAGTATTTAGATAAGAAAGATTCAGCGGGAAAATGGAAACAACTAAAAGGAGAGTGTAAGAGACTGTATAATTGTTTAAAGTATACCAGCCGCTACTTGCCACTACTTTAAATTACACAGTCTTTCATGCAGACAGAATTAGAGGAAGATGGAAATTACACCATCTGCCAGAGTCCCTTGGACTCATATCAGAACTAGCTGTAGAATTTAGTTATCTTCCTAGTGTTGCTTCAAATGGAGAAGAGTAATACAGAAGTTTAGTGCTTACTAGGTTACATTGAAAACAGGTTAGGAAGCAACAGCTTAATTGCTCAGTATTTGGAGTTCTTAGTTTTCGAGTGCATTGCTCGGAGGTCTAATATAACCTATACTTTCAGGCTTTCTCTTGCAGAGATAAGAGCCCGGTGTAAGCAATTATTGCTTTACTTTGCTGAATTGTGTAAGGTTGCTTTGTTTCCATAGAAAGAGAAACGTGACTAATAGTTCCAGCAGTAACACAAATGTTAACTAACTACATAGGATAAATCCTTAGTTGACATAAACCATCCCAGACCCACATGAAGTATGATGATGTATGGAATATGATGGCAATTAACATTTGCTGTGAACTTGCTTAAATACTAAAGGAATATTTCAATAGAACATGGAGTTATAACCTGACACATGAACTACTACTTAGTTTTATTTTATTGTCTCCGGCAGTAACTGCTACAGGAACTTAGTGGGTCTCTGTCTTATGGTTAGAAGATAGAATACAAAGTGCCCAAATCTCAGAGGCTGCAGTGCTTAAGAAGTATTTAGTGCCTTAAATTCTGAGAGCATAGGAACTGCTGAAGAGAATTAGCTCTCTGCTCATCATTCTGAACTGTACATCTCTGTTGTGCGTTGGTTAAATTTCACTCCTTCAGGTAAGTCTGTAGGTTAATGACAGACATATCTGGAAGAAGCTTCAGTGCTGTTTGAACTGAGACCTTTCAGAGATGCTATTTCAGTGTCAGGAGAAAGAAACTGGTGATTTCAGCTACCTAACAGGTTGGTATAGAGAGGATGGGGCCAACTCTTCTCCAAAGTGCAGAATGAGAGGTCACATGCAAGTTGCAGCAGGGGAAGCACTGAATAAATCTTAGAAAAAATATTTTTACCTTGAGGTTGAAGAAACACGTTAGCAGGTTGCCCAGAGAGGTTGTAGAAGCTTTGTTCTCTGATGGGACTTAACTGAATGAAGTACTGAGCGACTTCATGTAACTGAACCTGTTTTGAGCAGGACACTGGATGAGTTGGCTTCTAGAACATCTTTCTGATCTAAATGATCTTATGAGTCTGAGAGGACTAAAATGTTCACTAGACAGAGGCAGAGGAAGGAAATAGCAGTATGATAAGGAAACTTGTTACCGGGTACTAAAATCTCCTTTCCTAATAAGGCAGTTGAAACAATTCTGTTACTAGACCATAGCTTCAAGGGCACACAGGAACTGCAGAGCTATGACAGATGGAAAGGAGGATATAATCTGGTTGCACCTCTGGAAGCACAGTGAAATTCAATTCCAGCTGCTTTTTCAGGATGTTTTTATACTGACTTAGGGAAATAATTAAACTGCTCTTCAAGGATCTTGAAAACACAGCACCTGCTGGTCTTGTTGAAGCCACGTTTGTGTCCAGTTTTAATGACTAGATGTCATGGATTGTGGAGTTAAAATTAACTCTTCAGTAAAAGACATTTTATCAGTTAATTGGGTTTGTTAATAATACATTGTGCTGCTACACATACTGCAACTCTTTCTCTAAAAATGTGATGACTCAAATTTATACTGCAGTGCTTTGCTGATTTCTACTATTTACATTACTGTTATGAAATTAAAGCAACAGTCACCACCAAAATTTTGCAATCGTAGGTGGCACTAGACATTGCCACCCACCAGTTTTACTGTAACAAAACCACAGTGTTTAGAAAAATCCTCCCATATTCTCATGCTTGATTTTCCAATAATTTTGCAAGAAAAGCTTCCAGTGCAGAGGTGTTGACTTCAGAGGTGGAAAGGAGAGTAATAGCTGAATAAATCATTATAAACACATACTTGATTGCTGAATTAAAACATTAGCCTGATAATTTAGTTTCTTGCTGTATATGAATTGTGGTTATTCTTTTAAATTGTCACATTGTTCCTTTGACTAAATAATCAGTGAAATGTAGGATACAGGACCAAAAAGGATATTCTGAGTGCTGTTCAGTCTTCTGAAACTGGCAACCATGTAAGACCTTATAAAGCAACCAAGCTTTATCTTAAACCAGGTAATTCCCACTACTCCAGTGGGAAGGCTCCTTCAGTAACTCACTCATCTCACCGTTGGTAATTTACAAGCTACACAATGAGAGCACCTCCATTTATTATTTTGCTAGTATTATCCTTTAGCTTAAAAATTTGTTTCCCCTCTTTTCAATCTCTCTCTTTAAATATGTCAGAGAATAATCCTATCCCCATTCTTCTCTTTTGCAAGGCTAAACCAAATCATTTCTTTTGTTTCCTCTCATAAGAGATTATTCTTCCCTATGATCATCCAAGTAGCTGTTTTCTGCAGCTGTTCCCAATTTAACTCACATGTCTTGAACATGGGTGATCAAACCATTCATATTCCAGATGTGGTCCTGCCAGTCTGTTACTCTGACAGTGCTACACATTCAAGACAGCTGCACCTCAGAGAGTTGTTGGGGAAAAAAGAAAAAAAAAAAAGTAGCACATTCATCTGATAGCATGTGGAATGTTGAGCAATAACCAAACAAATCTTTGATGTTATCTGTGTTTATCAAAGCTTGGCTATTTCATTAGAAACGGGAAATTACTGACTGTGTTAAAGACAGCTTATTAAGTAATGTTTCAAGTTCTGTTCTTAATTACTCCTGTACACATTTTAATCAAATTGAGCCTGTGCAGGTGTGATTGAGAGCAGGCTTTGTCCCATTAAGAATGCCTTTTGCTCTTACAGATAGGTACCATATCTCAGTGGTTTGGGGATAAACATATTCTCTGATTGCTATGATTAAAATAAAAAGCAGATTGTCCTGTTTTCATGACAGTTGCTTAAATGAACCTACACTGCAGATGCAGAGCGTTGAAAGAAATATCATCAGGAATACTTTGACTAAACTGAAATTCTTTTCACTTTCATTGAGGTCAAGGGAGATACAAGGATTCATTATATTATAAAACTCAATTCTGCAATTACAAGAAGTGCTCAAAGTGGTCCACAACGTTCTTGAATTTCAAATACCACTTCAAAATGATCTTGTGCTCCTTGAATGACAACCATGCTTCTGCCATTTTCTTTGACTACCCTGTCTGTTGCCTGGTGATTCCAGCATTCATTTCATTAACACCATCTTTTGAGTAAATGTTGTACTACACATTGCTATCATAACTCAATTCAACTTCAAAAAGTAGTATGTAAATCATATATCTTAAAATGTGTATAAATTATTTTTGGCACCCCACTATGTTGTAAAACTTTTTGCTAATGGTCTAAAGAGAGAGAATTTTTCTTTTTTTTTTTTTTTTCCCAAACATATTAAAAATGTATTGGAAGACCTCCAGTGTTTTATCTCTAAAAAGATCTTATCAAACATGTAGTAAGCAAACAAAATATAAGATTTAATCCATGCTAGGGACAGCAGAGAAAATGCAAGACAAATAGAGTGATGGGCTGAAAATCTTTTTATGGTGACATTTTCAGTATTGTCCCTTGAAAACCTTATGAAGCTAATGTTTCTATTACCTCTTCACGCAGTCTGTGGTACTTTTAGAAACAAAGATAGCAAAATAAGTCAAAGTTCCAAAAATTTTGAGTATATACATGTTTTGGCACCCCTGGTTTTTAATTTGCTGTTTGCTTGCCTGGAGCATGATCTGTCCTGCAGAGGTCACTGAGTCATTCATGGGATTAATATGGCCCACAGAAAGAAGTAAAAGCCAGGAGTATAGAAGCAAATTCCACAATTTCACCTTCCTTTTTTTTTTTCCTTTTTTTTTTTTTTCCAAAATAAAATGGTTGAACTGAGCAAAGAGGCATCTGTATGCTTAATCGAATGTGCCACACCCTGTGATTGGCTTAGAGCAAAGCAACTTGATGTTTTGGGCACCCTGTCCATGCCAGGACCTCCTTGCTCCCGAGGCACTGCATGGTTTTGCTTGGAAGTCTTTCACCACTAGACCATTCTAAGCCCAGGTGGGCTAAGCTTGACTCCAGAAAAAAAAGATAGAGCCTTGGCCATCGTGCAGCAAAGGCAGAGCTAACATGGAAGTGCTGGCTGTTGGCAACCTAGGCAGAAACCTGTTGGAGAAACGGGTATTGATGGGGGCCCCATCCACGGGTTCCTCCCTGGGTTACTCAAGCACAGCTGCCCAAGGGCTGGGCAGGTACCTTTTGGCCCAACACTGCCAGTGGTAAACAATCATTTTTCTCAAGTAAACAGAGCTTAAACTGCTGCAAAATCCGTAGTCCTCTGTAAGATCTCTGTTGTCACCTCGGATAATTAGAATCATTGATGTTTATACCAAATTAAACATTAAAATGCTGAACAAAGTCAGTACAGCAGTTTCTTTGTAATTTGTTTTGCTAACAAATCAAATTTATTTTACATCATATTTAAACTTTCAAGTCTGAAGTAAGATAAAAGGGACATTTCATGCTTCTTAGATCTATTATTTCAGGCTGCCTGTAAATTTAAGAAAACCACATCATGTTTACATTTGGTTTGTGTTTGTATGGTTTTTATTTCTACAAATTAAATCAATTTTTGAATTATTAGAGTTATGTGATATTAGTTATTCAGTACTTTACTTTAAGGCTTAGATTCTTATGCTATTTTATATCTAAGAAACTGGATTTTGTGCTGTAATTGATCCCAACAATCAGATTCTAAAACATAGAATGGGAATCTTTGCAAGTATCTCTTCTCATGGTTTTTAACTTCTCTTCTTGATTATAGCTGCATCAGGTTTTCGGAAATGAGAAGAAAAAAAAAAAAAGTTAAAAAAAAAAATACTGAAGATAGAAGTGTGCTTTAACTGGCGTTTGGTATATCCCTAGAAGTTTTGATTTGACCTGGGCAAGCAAAGCTGTGAACAAGTGAAAGCTTTTATTCAGTATTTCAATAGGTGAACAGATTCACTCATTTGAAGATTACTTATCTTATACACTACTTATACTGGTGTCTGGTGAGGGTCCAGACCACTTAATGCTTTTTAAAAGATAGATGTCCAAATAAATAGGAACACAGCCTTTCAATCCTCTCTTAGAAATTATCTTACATGTAAGACTCTTGGTCATTCAGGGAGGGGACTGCATCTCCTTTCTGGGCTGATGGATTGATTGACGGATGAACAGTTACACAATCAGGGACACAGTGCCATAAGGTCAGGAGGACAACAGGCAAAAAAGATCCTTTTCTATTTCTGCTCAGATGTGGACCGGTGTAAACTCCATCTATATTTTATCAATGAAACTAGAAACACTTGAACTGTACCCATCTAGCTGAAGGCCCTTACTGCAAGACCAAAAGCAGCCTGCACTTTTCCAGTGTTCCCCTTGACTAACTCCAGTCTTTCTTTGGCTCCAGTCCTAGCAGCATTGTTATTTGAAACTAATGAAAAGAGTGGGGACCAGTTCAATGCCCTTTACCATTGTTGTAAATACCTTTTTCTGAGATGTGATTTTGGGCTGACTGCCTGCCCTGGTCTGATCCAGCATTAAGTGACAGCATTAAGCCCAGATGGGAGCACTTATGAACATTCATGGGCTTTCAGAGTTATTTCAGTGAAAGCAAACATATCCTTCATTCATTCTGATGATTTCAAGCAATACAGAAAAGCAAGTAGGACTGTGGGATTTCAGTTGTTACTGAGGACTCTGTCCTCAAACACCAAGTGTAAAATCACATTCAAGGTCAGGAGGACATAGTTAACCTTGCAGCATGTGTTGCACTTGTGTTTCCAGTAGAGTGTGACAGAGACAAATAATAGACGAGAAGCAAAAATAGTTTTTAGAGGACAGTCTATTTCCAGCATCCTCAAAGTATAGAAAGTTATAAGAAAGACAGTGCATACGATTTACATTTCTGTTTCTGTTTAAGGAGAGTCAGAGTTAAGTGATTCCAATGATTGCAGTCAACAGATCCCATCATGACAGGTGTGTTGATCTGTTGTACATGCATATATCTGCTCCCACAGTTACTGTCATGAATTACAGAACACATCTATTAAATAAGTAAATCTGAAGAAAACATTAATTGGAAAGTAATTTCGTGAAAGAAGTTGCCATAAAATTATTTTGAGTAAGTCACTCAATTTATCAGTAATAAAATACACATTCATCACACAGTTAAATTCTTGTGTGTTTACAGTTTAGTTCATTATTGGAAACACAGTTTTGAATTTTAAGATTTGAGCTATAAATGTAATGTTTTAAAATTTGGATATGAATATTTCACCGGTCTTCTAAGGAATCAAAAGACTGAGTGTGTTATTCATGTCAGTAAAGCTGGAGAAACTTCATCTCTAACTGACAAATTTTTTCCATTTTATTTTGAAAAGTAGCTAGTATATCTTCAGCTATATTCTTTTACTGTATACAAATGTACAGGTTGGTATTTCATGTCATCATGTTTAAATAGTCCCTGAGTAAGTTAGATGCTACAGTTGTTCCTTAGGAGATAATAGTTTTCATCGGTTTCGTTTTGTAATCCATGTGTGTGTGTATTTCTTGCTACTTATCATTATGCAATGCCAAATAACTGTATCCAACAAAGTATGCTCATTATATTTTATCGTTTATATCCACAGAAATATGCCGTCACAGAAAATATGAGCTATTTGTTAGTAAGTTAATGGAAATGCTTCCGTTATCACATTTCCCCAGAATTATATAAGGAGCATTATCGAAAGAAGCTGCACATAGATTTAAATATCTGACTCAGACTTCCATTCCATCCTTGCCTAAGCTTCTTCATACGAGGCCTTTCTTGCCTAGTATTTCAGCAATCAATTACAATTTTTCATTTCCTTTATATAATGTGTGTAACCACGTGACCATGTGACACCAATTTAAATGGATTCTGTCTATATCTGGTTGAGTCTTCCTAAGGAAACAAAATGGCTCCAAACTTCTCAGCTTAAACTCTTGAGTTGTTCATAAAGAGACACAGTTCCTAGTTGTGTGCAAATTTGTGTAACTGTAGTCAAACTAACTCAGTAAGAATGTGACATTCATGGTATTTTCACCATATGACTTTTCTTCAGATGCATATAGAAATACAATTTTGGTTGGAGCTGCAACTAAGGTTTGTTTCCATTAATACCTGTATGACAGATTATAAACAATTACTCTTGCTTGTTTTCAGAACTCTCTCAGAAAATGACAGTACCTCTTTGCCACCTGCTGACTCCTGCACCAGTCCTACTAAAATGGATTTGTCATTCAGTAAGACTGCCAAACAGTGCCTAGAGGAGATATCTGGTAAGTAACAAAAAGTCAGAAAAAGCCTCCGTTTAGGAATTGTGTACTTCTTTGTTCATATTTTTTTCTTACCAACATCTCTGCAGTGCACTGAAATAATAATTCTGACTTCTGTTCTTGAGTGGTATTGAATATGCAGAAAATGTGGGTCATGTACAGTTAGTGCTTCAAATGCAGAACAGAATAGAATGGAATAGTTCAGCTGGAAGGGGTTTTCAAAGATCATTGAGTCTAACTGCCTGACCTCTTCAGAGCTAACTGAAAGTTAAAGTACGTTACTGATGGCATTGTCCAAATGTCTCTTGAGCACTGACAGGCATGTGGCATCAACCACCTCTCTAGGAAGCCAGTGTCTGACCACTCTTTACCCACAGTAAAGAAATTTTTCCTTGTATCGTTTGAGCCTCTCATGGCACAGCTCTGTCATTTTTATTGCTAGCCATACAGGAGGGCCATGGGAATGATACTGCAGGATGTTTGACACTCTAAGACCTTCAAATTAAGCCATAACATAAGAACAGAAACATAGATGGCGTAAGATTGTATTCTTATTTTGTAAATGAATCTTTATTCAGAAAACAGGAAAATGAACAAGTTCTTACTATTATATCTGACTTTTAAGTTGCTGCCAGAGCTAAGTTGCTACAGGTTCTGGTCTGCAATTCCTTATAAGGTTCAAAGTGTGAGGATTTTTTTTTTTTTTTAATCATATCGGAATAATTCCTTTGAAGTCAACAGAGCCATGCTGATTCACATTAGCCCAGGATCTGGCTGTAACTCTGTCTATGGATGCAAAGCAAAGTGTGTCACAGCTGACATTGTCAGGACTGAATTGCACTGCAGGCTTGTGTGGGAGTACTTTCAAAAAGGCTCNTTTATTCCTAATCACCATCCTTATTCTCAATATCTCTGTTACAAGAATGAAAGGTGAAATCCTGTCCCAGTGGATTCAACTGTAGTTTTACCATTCTAGTCCAAATTCTTAACATTCAAACAAATTTAGAACAAGTCGTGCAGTTCTTATACAGGATATAACTCAAAATTTTAAAGTACTCATTTGACACATCAATCTAAAATTATCTTTCCAACAGAAGGGAAATCAGATGCCCAAGCTTTGGGGGACTACTTTGGCATTTAGCTGACTCATACTGAAACTGAAGTTTTGTCCTGGTTTGTCTTACTCCCTTCAAAAGTTTCCTAAGTCTAACATCCCTTATTTGCACAACCAGCTTTTATGATAAATATGTCACCCTGAAGCCTGGTAAAGTGTTCTCTGGATGTGGCAATTGACTGTTAAATTATTTTACAATGGTATTTCATAAAGTAAAAAAATGATTTATGAATTAACCCAGGAGTCAGATTTTTTGGTCTTGTAGCTATAAAGAATATAAATTGAAACACTTGTACAATTCAAAGGATGCTTCAAGGAATTATCCACAGAGATTTAAAAAAAGAAAAAATCAGTTCAGTACCTGCTGAAATGATCAAAAAGGATATCATGTCTCCTGGCCTTTTACTGTTCTGAACAGAAATGGAACAGCATCAAAAAAAGAAAATGTTATAAAGGGCACTATGCATCAGAGATGTTTCTAAGCTGATTATTCAGGCTCTGGCAATAGGAGTTGACTGACATAACAGGCAGCGTAGCAGAATCACTGTGAAAATACAGTTGAGGGCTTTTATGTAGAGGAAAACAGATGTGTCATCTGTAATTAGCTGGTAACAGCATAAAGAATAAATGGATCAAATACTGCCTTTGCTGAATAGGTAGCTGCCTGCTTGGTGAACTGTCACCAAGGTGTTGGGGATTCTGCCATTCGTGAACCTGCATGGAAAAAACTCTTTCACGTCGATACTGGCTTTCTCAGAAACCTTCCACTGCTGCAATGGATGGACACCATCACTATATTATCTCAAGCTTTTGTGAATTGGTAGCCAAACACACTAGCACAGTATATTTGTAGGTGAAAAAAACCAGTAAGAATCATGCAAGGGACTGAGCATCTGTGGAAACCACTGAAAGGCTTCTAGGAAAGGGTTCATAAAGCGCTCTCCCACTTGTTTTGTGTCTTATACTTCACTAGTCTTTAATACTTTTTATACTGCCAAATATTTGCAAGGTTAAAATGTTCAGGACAAAGATATCTTAGTCCATATCATTGTATAGACTGTTTCACTGCTTTTGTTATACCCACTACTGTTGGCTGTTGCCCCTTGGCTGAAGGTTACTGTCCCCTAACTAGCCAAGAAGGTCATATCAGGTCTTCTAATCCACTTCAGGGTCAAATCAGTCAGTCAAACTAATACTATAAGCACAACTGGTTCAGGACTTCTCCATAACATAGGCAAAACTTGGATGGGAACAAAGTAATTTAAATTCTTAGAACTAATTCCTCTTCTCTAGTGGTGGGCTGGCTTAGTCATGGCTTTGTTTTCTGTGCCTAGCAAGGTAGTTCGCATCCCTTTGCTCAATAGTGGTGATAGCAGGAAGTAGGGAGGGAAGATGAGAAGCTCTGGGGGTAGTGTCCAGCTCTCCTCTCTTCCTCCCAGTTTCTGAGGGAGCTGGTTTCTTTAAAAGCCTCTCCTCTCTTTCACCTCAGAGTTGTTGAAAGAATGGGACAAAGTCAGAGTGCAGCTGTCTTTTTTTACATTTCCTGTCTGCTACTGGAAAAGTGATGGCTTAGTTTTACTTAAAGAGCCATGAGAGAGGAAGATGGTGCTGGAAGGCAGGGAGATGGTAAGGCAGCTCTGATAACCTGAACAACTTCTTTCTTCTCTACTTGTCCCAAGCCTGCTGCCCTAGGTAACTTCACACATGACTTATGCCTAAAGCTAGTTCTGCCTCTTGGTAGAACTACTGTAAATCTGAGTTTCACCAGAGTTCCTCCATCTCTGCTGGTAATTTGTTCCAGCTGTGATCTGAAGTGCTTCAGAGTTTTTCCCTACTTTTTTTCTGAATATTCCACAGCTCAGCCAAAGCAGTCCCAGATGTTTCCATGGTGCACATGAAGATCAGTGGCACAGCATGCATGCAGTAGGTGTAACACCTCCTGCACACTTGCCAGTGATGCCCTCCTGTGCCAGTGATAGCCGTGCACCCATTGAGCCTGCTGCGCTTACGATGATGCAGATTTGCAGGCACTCGTGCAGCAGTTTTTGTGCTGTCTGTGTGCAGTAACTTGACTGCACATGTGGCACACAGATGTGTAGACTTCTGTCCAGGAAACCCCAGACAGAAATTTTGGATTCCTAAGTAAGGAGCTGTTCTGGAGTCATGTGTGAACACTCTGGCCTATACTGTATGTGCCTGAGGTAACTCAGCAAGACTACTCAGGTGTTTTGTTTGTTTGTTTTTGTTTTCTGCAAAACAAGATTATAATTTTACAGATAGGATTTGAAAATTAGAATGAAAAGAAAGGCTAACAAAATTAGTCCACTTTGACTCCTGATTTTCATGGTATGACTAGGAACAACGTGGTTAAACTTTCTTATGCAATATTTCTGTTTGTAGTACCTGTGAAATTTATCAGTCTCTGCTGAAAATTTATAAAAGAAGGATATCAGTAAGTTAATTATTTAATATTCCATTTAAAAACTGTACGTATCTGTAACTACAAAATGTGATTTTATGAAATCAGTGGTAATGTTTGGCTTTAACAAGTGTTTACATGTTCAAAAAGCTTAAAGCATAATGTTTGGTTAAATAATTATTCATGAATTTTCCAAATATGTACTAATTGTATAAAATCTGATGGATGAAGAAGAAATGAGAGTAATTTTAAGAGTTATATGCCAACAGCAATGGCAGAATTAGCATAACACCATTCAATTTTCAAGCTTTTATGTTACTGTACTTTTTTTGCGCTCTCTGAAATACAAAAAAAAAAAAAAAAGAAAACATAGAGAAATTGAAGAAAATAAATAGTTAATTAATAGCTGTGGATATAGTTTACAAAGTTTTTTCAAGTGAGCTTGGCTGAAGAGACTCATAATGTTATGCATTTGCAGACCTATTACATAATTCATTTGTAAGGCTCCAAACGAGGCGCTGAAACTTCAAAGAACATGTTATCTGACAGCAAAATTTGTCCCGAGTTTATTAGTTCTTAGGATCATTTTTATTATTCCTTTTATGAAAGAGGCAGTAAAAATAATGTAATGCATTACACTGGCTGTGATGGGTTGAGGAAATTCCCTGTGCTGTTCTTTATTTACGTATGCTCATATGTACTGGGTGGGGAGTACATTGGATTGAAAGATATCTGGGGAATAATGCTCTGTCGTGACATTTGCTATACTCTAGTTTCCTATACTGTCTGGTTAGTTTGGAAAGATTTATTTTTTCATTACTACACTTCATACTTTTAAAATGGAGGCACAAGCTTTACAAAAGTATTTTTCAATTAAAAAGCTGAGAATTTTCCACACTGCAGTTTTATGTTTTGTCAAATGATGGGCTGCAGAGAGGTGTGGTAAAGCAGGAGGATGAATTCAGAGCTCTTTGTGCTGAGCACTTGGTCCAAATGTGCATATGCATCTGCTCTACCTAAGGATGGTGATGATGATCTGTATACCAAGTGGAGCAGCAGGATTCATGGGAGAAAAGTTTGTATTCTCTTGCAATTAGGGGCTGAAGTGTAATGTTTGTATACATGAGGGCTGAATGAAGGTTGTGATGCTGAACCACTTTTAATATAAATTGAGAGTTTAAAACCATTAAGTGAGAGAAAAGTGAGCTTGCCCTTCACTCTGCACATTCTTTATTCCAAAGACAGCCCTGTGAAGTCTTTCTAAGAACCTCAGCAGCCTCCTCAGGCACCCTGAGCAGAGTGGGGCAGCCACAGCGCTTCCTGCCACCATGCCAGGATGTGCATGGACAGCAAGTGCCAGCGCAAGGGCATTAGGACAGCGCTGGAGCCCCACTGCCACCGCCCGGGCTGCGAGAGCATCCCTGCCAGTATAGTGGGTGCTGCCACTGGGGAGCATGAGCACAGACATAAAAACATTTAAGGGCCCATATGCCGCTGCACCTAGCAGACCCTGTGAGTAAATTCAATGGCGCAGGCATTGAAAGTAACACTCTCCAGGTGAAAAAGTGTCAGTTGCAATATTTGGGAATATGCCATACTTAGGAGACAGAGCTTTCTCCTTGTTCCATTACTTTGACTTTGTGGGCTAGATAGGGAGTCTTGTTGTAGACTATGTCTTTCTAGGAATGTGTCAGTGATTCAGTGTGGAAAACTATCAAACTATCAGTGCTTGAGACTGCTGATTTGTTTTCTAAGTTAGTTTTGTGTTTATGAGGGTTGCCTAGGAAAAAAAGATAACCTCCCTTTAAAATTAAGAAGTTTCCCCCATGTTTGTTTGTTTTTTTTTTTTCCCTTTTTTCTTATATCAAAAAGAGCTACAAACTGAGACAGTGAAATGCAAAAAATGCACCGAGGCTTCTGTTAACACCCATTTATTCGTGCCAGGAATCTGAAAAGTCTGTAATTCTTAGGGTGGCATTTTCAAAGGTTACTTCCCTGTCAAGGTTTCCCAGGTAGGGATTTGAGACAAGCATATTTTAATGCTGACAAAAGCAGTATATTGTTATACAAAATTTTTCATGTTTTTGGATGTCTACATAATGTTTTATGAAATCAATTGCCTCCAGATAAAAAGTTTGTATCCAGAAATTAAAAGGAAATTCAGTTATTTCTTTGTTTATCCTTTTATCATTTCTAGGACTAATATCTTTTTTTCCTGTGAGAAAAGGTATATATTAAAACATAGAGTCTTCTTTCCATCTTGATATTTTATTTAAAAACAGCATTTAGAACTGGAGAACTTAGCTCAGACATGGTATTGACATGCTTTGTAAGAAAATTGCTATTCAATTTAGTAGTGTTTCTTCAATGAATTTATGACAGCTTTTTAATTCCATACTAGACTCTGAATCTCACAGAGTCACAATAAAGGTATATTTTATGGGGAAAGAAACAAAATATCTCCTTTTATAAATCACCTTGCTGGATAGATGCTGTTGTGTTCCTTTTATTACCTTGTTTTTGATATTACATGATATTATATTTTATTGCTAACAGAAATTGCAAGGCTCAGGGTCCATTTGCAAATCTGCTTTTAGCTTCCTGCACAGGGAGTAGCAGTGATATGGAAGAAATAGTTTGTCATCCTTACCTTTCAGGGAGAGAAATAGCATTTGACTGTGAGCTAGGTCTGTGACTGTAGCATCCCGTTCAGGTGGAGCTGTGTCTGGAAACCTGTAGCACTGTAAACTGGGCAGTGGCTTCTGTGTCTCCGGTTTAATTCACTAGGATGTTTGCTGCCATGGCAGCCAGCAGCATTCGCTGCAGTAGCAGAGAAGAGTCATATATCTGGGAATGCAGGTTGAATACTAAAATGCAAGGAGGCTTGTACAGAGCTTTGCTTCAGTGGTTAATTTTGGCTCTTTATTGAGCTCTGACGTGGAGGCTGTACTTGCAGTTCTGTGTCAGCCCATCTGAAGTGAAAAGCTGTGCGCCAGGATCAGTCATGATCTGGTGAGAGAGGGAGAAACGCCCGAGACAGCACTTGTGCCTACTTTGGATTTCAGAGCGCAGCAGCTGTAGACAGAGATGCAGGCCCACCACTCCGATGAGACTGGTGATTGGATGGAGGGGGGAATACACAGTTGGCTTTTGGGATTACTTCTGTGCTGGAGCAGAGTGTTTGATCAACTCTCTTCTGCTTGAGAGAAATCCAAGTGAAAATGACTGTAAGTACTGCAGATTAATGTGACGGGAGTGAAGTGGCTTACCAGAGACAGCAGCGTAATTTTAAAGAAAATGACTGTGCCTGTCTAGTCATTTACAGTACGTACAGTGCATGTTTGAGCTGTGCTTTTCATTACAAGTGCAAGGATGTGCTCCCTGGGAGGGATGTGCAGCGTGCAGTGCTGCAAGAGTCACCTCCAGACCTTGCTGAAGAACTGAACTGCTGTCCGTCTCAGGAATAAGAAATCTGACTGAGCTGAAGCACAGCCAGGAAGATGCAACGATCTGCTGAACTGTCAGTGTTTAAAGGCAAGGAGGACAGAAGAGGGTGTGTTCGTCTTCAGAAGCAGAAGTCTCTAACCAATCTCACACTCATCAGCGAAGGGGAGAAGAGGCGATACTCATATAGGGAGAACTGGTTTGGAAACGCCTCCAAGTCCAGCCAGAGCTACCATCAGCGGGAGGCAGAAGCGGGGAGCAAAGGATTGCTTTCCAAGGCACTCTCGCGCTCGGTGCACTCCCTCTGCCACCCCAACCTCACCACACCCCAAGCATTTCAAACACTACCGCCTTCTGGAAGCAGGACCTCCAGGAGGTTGGGAGGCCAGCATAAAAATGAAGGCTTCAGGATCGATAATCAGGAGAGGGGGAAATCAGATGATGGAAATTCATCCTGCACATCCCATTTCCCCAGCAGGAACTGGGCAGAGGAGGAAGATGAAGGCTGCTTGCGTGAAGGGACTGCACATCTGGATGAAGATGTCATAATAACAATGCTGGGGGACTTGGAACAGGTCCTTTATACTGATATTTTGGGTAAGTTAACTTTGACTTGAAATCAGAAAAGGCAGAAGGAGACCCAAGTATTTGCACATATCTGCATGGAGCAGATTTTTGATCTTGACAGTGATTTCGTGAGACAGAACTGGGTTTGTTTGCAATAGTATGCAAAAACAGGGTCTAGCCGTTTCTTCTTTGCTTACTCTTACCTCTAAAGACTATGAAAGGCAGACAAATGTCTAAATCACTTTGATGGGTGCATGGGCAGCAACAACGTGTGAATAATTGAGTGTAGTTTTCTTAAGCTGAAGAAAAGAAGGTGAAACACTCAGGTACTATAAGTTCACTCTAAAATAGTTTCATGACATTTAATTCCCATTAGTTTTAAATTGGAATCTTGAATTCAAGGTTTGATTTAGATAGAAAATGTCTTGGCCTACCTACAAACTGCCCATTATTGCTTCCCCCTTCCCTCCGTTGATAATTTCATCCATATATACGGAATTGTTAGTGCCAGGGTTTCACGCTAGTTATATCAGTGCATGCCAGAGAGCATTTGAAGTCCACTGCCATAGGTTCTTCAAAAGGCTTCTGTGTTACTGGCTTTACTTTTCATCTCTCAGTGCTCAAAGTGTTCATTTCCAAAGCTTTATTCTTCAGCCAGTTAAATGGTTGAAGTGTCTGCCTGCTTTTCCAAGGCTATATAGCATGTGTCTAGCCTAGAGGTTCTTTTCTGATGGCTGTGCTAGCCCTGATTGTGTTTAAATTCGGGATAAAATATTTACTGTATATGTAATGCAAAAAGACATAATCTTTTATGCTTGCCTTTTATTATTAGATTATAGATGTGTGCTAGTGTGCTAGAAAGGTGTGGTTTTTTTTTTTGTTTTGTTTTGTTTTTTTCCCCCTAGAGATTAGAGGCTTGTTAGCAAAGGCATCTGAACTCTTCACCTTCTGCTCTTCTTCAACTGTGTGTCACTGAGCAAATCCCTGATCTCTTGTGAGCCTCAGTTTCCCCACCTTCCCCAGCAGTGATACTGGTACTCTATTTGAAAGTGGAGTTAATGTCTAAGAGTAGAAAATTCTGTGGGGAGCTGCTTATTTGAATCCTTTTGTGAAAATCACAAAATTAGTGCAATTCTTATTCTCTCATTATCTGGTTTGGGCTGTAATTACATGGACACAAGTACTGAAATGATCATGAACATTATTCTTAAATGAGGTAAGCTTCAAAATAGTGAATGTTTAACCTAGGCGATAGTGATTTCTGTAAGATGTTCATTTGGTTTCCTGTGTATGGATCTCACACAATGGAAGAAAAGACTGTTCTTTAGAAATTTATTGAGAGAAGTTGTAATGGTTCTCTACATATAGACAAGAATTTGGGGACAATATTTTCAAATATTTATGTTTAATACAAATGATGAAGCTACAAATGATTTGAGCAGATTGTATTTCACAAGGTCTGTAAAATATTTACATCAGACTTTCCTGTAAGAGGAACAGAATTTTGAAAGAAAGCTTCAAAGTGCCCTGGTTTTAGTCTTTCTTATCCCGGCCTCTCCATGCATGAAATAGACTGAGTTTTCTTGTGTGCAAAGCAGAGCCACTTGAGATACCAAGCTATTTCTGATCTGTGAGGGCATGCAAATATGAGTGGACTGTATGATGGCAATGGCTTATTGCTATAGCAGAGTGCTGGGGGAGTCTGGGATCCCTTTGAACCCACAGACTGTGTCCAATCCTGCTGCAATAAGCACCATAGTGTCTTTTCTGGCAGACAAGGTGTAGCTAGCTGTCAGAATAAAGTATGTATTGACCAGCCCTACGGTCTTCTGTGCAGAAGAAGGCAATGTATAAGGGAAGCCACAGTGTTGTCCGGAAGATGTAGGTAATGCCAGGTGCAAGTCATGTCTGAGGGTCTTGCACTCAGTACAGAAAATTTCTCAAGCATCATGTTCAACTGTTTATGCTTTCTGACTTACTAATCAGTTGTAGAGCATAAGCCCATCAATATACCCTTAAGAGAAGGAGGGAAAGAAAAAAGAATAGTTATTTTTAGAACACTTAATAGCTACAGTAATGGGGATTTTGTGTGTAGCACTATGTATTATTTCAAGATCATAAGATTCAAGTTGTATCTGTCTTAGAAAAAGTAGTGGAATGGATTTGAAATTACCCTGGTGTGACTGAGAGATCAAAAGACATTAGACCTCAAAATTTCCACCTTTCCAGGATAGAAGAGTTCTACTTTTTATGTTGTCATTTGTCTAAAGATGAAATATTCTTCTCTGTGAAAATGTTTTAGCAGTTTACTGTATATACGTATTTTTTTTCTTTTTTTCTTTTGCTATTGCTATTATACCTTAAGGCTTTATTATGCTAGCTATTGTGCAATATATATTTAAAAAGACAGTTGCTGTCATTTCTGCTGCAAGAATTTGCAGAGTTAACATACAGCAAAGGACAACTGGCAAGGATAAACACGAAAGGAAAAGGCAAAAATAATGCACATATAGATTATATTCAGTCCCTCAAATAAATGTAGAGGTAGATTATTGTTTTGCTTTAATTCTGCCCACTTATACCCTGAGATTTTTCCTTCTGTGTTTAACAGAATATTGTCTTCCACTAGCAAGCTACTCTTTTACCTCTGGTTTGAGCTAGGGCAGGTCTTGGGTTTTCCCCATATAGGTATTGTGGCAGGAGGGTAATGTGCTCCTGAAAGTGTATTTAAGAGGGTAATGCAAAGAGCAATAGCAGTGAAGAAGTGAGCACACTGTAGGCATCTGCCTGGAGGCAGTTGTGGACAGGCTGACTGGGAACTGTCTGGGCTTTCAGCAGCAGGCTCAGTCTAACAGGACTTAATGTTCTCCAGCATAGCCTTGGCATGAACCCTTCTGCCTCACGGGGGTTTCCAGTATGGCATAGAAACCTTTGCAAGGGGTACATGGGATCCAGACATGTACTGATAATCATAGAATCATAGAATCATAGAATGGCTTGGGTTGGAAGGGACCTCAGAGATCATCTAGTTCCAACCCCCCTGCCGTGGACAGGGCTGCCAACCACTAGCTCACTAGATCAAACTGCCCAGGAACCCATCCAGCCTGGCCTTGAACACAGCCAGGGATGGGGCAGCCACAACTTCTCTGGGCAGCCTGTTCCAGCGCCTCACCACTCTCTCAGGGAAGAATTTCTTCCTGATGTCCAACCTAAACCTCCCCTCTTTCAGTTTTAGCCCATTCCCCCTTGTCCTACCATTATCCACCCGTGTAAAAAGTCGGTCCCCCTCCTGCCTGTAAGCTCCTTTCAAGTATTGGAAGGCCGCAATGAGGTCTCC
>VXAV01006804.1:257936-269609 GCA_013399715.1 Alectura lathami | reverse complement strand
TCTCCTCTCCTCTTCTCTTTCGTTCTTTCATTCTTTTTAATTTGGACTTTTTTTTGGTCTATAAATGCCTTTTTTTTTTTTTTTGTCTATAAATGCCTCTTCCACACCTCTGCCATGTGAGCTACCTTACTTCAGATACCATAAGAAATTATTAGAGAGCAAGATAGATTGTAACTTAGGATATGGTTAGGAGAGTTCTCAGTGGTATGATATTACTTTTCATTTATTGTTCTGTCTTCCTGCTCCACACTCAAGCATTTGCCCTCTGGGACTCTTAGAGGTAGTATTTGAGGAACATTCTTGGAGTTCAAAACCTTTTTCAAAGTCAGATGAGCCAAAAGAGATTAGATGTAACCACACAGAATGAATTATATTCTTGGAAAGAATAAGGTTCATTGAAAAATAAGTTGCAATATTTCCAAACTACCCTGTATTGTCCATAAAAACCGTTAAGGAAGTCTAATGAAGCCATTTTGAGAAGGGGATATAGCTCTAGTGAGTTCAGCCACGTTGTCCTTCCACTCCCTATACCTGTTGAATGCAGTGTACTTTACTAAAGGCCACAGTTTCCTTCTCTTTCACAACAATAACCATAAGTTGTGCAACTACTTTCCCTTCACATCCCTTGATTGCCCTTTTCTTTTTTCACCTTTTCTTTGGACAAAACCCAAGGCTGTAAAGGTAGTTGGCACTGCTTAGTGTGCTTTTATTGTGACCCACTTTGTGACTTTGCTGAAGCCTGTTAACACAGATTCAGAGTTCTTGTGTGCAGGGAGTCTTTAAAATGCTTCCACCATCTGTCACATGTGTAGAAGATTTGGCAGTTATCTCAGACTTACTCAGGCTGGCCTGTTTGTTCTCAGCCAAACCATAATCACTGTAATACATTATTAATTATAATAAAATAATTCCAGATTTTGCCTGTAGTTTATTAACTAACTTCCTGCATGAACAACTATAAGTCTTCTGGTGTTTGTCAGAGTGGATGAACCTTGAGCTGGAATATTGTACTTTTGGAAAAGGAACTTTGAGGTATTGAGCTGGGAGCCCTGTTTCATGGTAGTATCAGAGAAGGCCGAGAGAGATCATGAACTAACTTAAAATCCAAATAGAATACAATGCCCATTCTTATACTGGAAAGTTTTGGCAGTACAGTGGAACTGCTGGTGGCGTTTGGAACTTGACCCTTTGGGCTGTTGTTTGTTGGACAAGCATACTTTATGTATTACCTTATTGTCCTCTTACTTTTGTGTAATATCATGAGTTTCAGCACTGTGCTAGTACTGTACTGTCTGCCATGTGTTCCTGCCGTTTGGTGTTGGTGTGGTCACTGTTCTGCTATGCTGCAACCATTCATTACCTGTTCATTTTATTGCTTCTAGAATCTACTATGGATAATTACAGGCAATGTGTATTTGTGCTCTTCGCTGTTTGCACGCATCCAACCCTATACCCTTCCTTCTGTCTGCCAACATTTCAGCTCTATCCAGCTCTAGGAACCAGTGTCAATGGCAATAATACAAATATTTATCCCGTAGAAATGAAATAAATAAGTTGTAAAATTGATATATACACTTCTATGACCTTTGTGGTCAAAAATGACTTAAGCTATAAATCAGTTGTGCAGTGGGAGTCTTCCTATACCTTTGCTGTACCTGCCTTCACCACTAAGTATGCCTGGGATTGCTGTTCTGGGGCTCAAACAAAAAACATCATTACAGACCTTAAAGTTAGCTTCATTCATCCATTTGTGTGATCTGCTACAATTTTCTGGCTGTAGTTTTACAGTATTAATAGGTCCTTAAGACACTGAAATAATTATAAATATCTATACTTCATTGTTTTTGCAATTATTACTCAAATATCTCAAGAAACCATAATTAAAGAATGTCTCTTGTGGAACAATTTAAATTTACAACTCTGTTTTTACTATTGTTGTTCTCTGCTATCCTTTTAATCTTCAGTAATTTCTTTTCACAGCTGTTACTGTTAACATTTCCTACCATTTACTTTTATTATTCTCAAATGATCCTGCATTTTCATAATCTCTGGTGTAAATCTTTCCTCATTTTGGCATCTGTTAGGCTATCAAGAAAGTTACTTGTCAGAAGTATCTATTTCAATGCATGACTCTTTTTTTTTTTTTTTTATGGTTCTGAAAATTAAGGATGCTAAATTTAACTACCTAAAGCATAAACATGTGTGTCTCCACGCATGCAGAGTAGAATAATTATATCAAAAGGAGTGCTCCTGGCTTTTTGGCTCATTATATCTGTAAGTATTCAGGATCCTTTGAGAATAAATTCCTTATTTTACAAGGCATAATGGAAAGTAAAATTCACAGTAATATGATTTTATATAGCATTATTAATTTAGAAAGAATTTCATTTGATTTGAGTATGACTTTATTTCTGATCATGCTTCCAAAAGTAAGGATTTGGACAATATAAGGTAAGCAGAACAACTGGACTTTGATCTAATTTTGTGAGGTTGTCTCCTTCCTTAGTTGCTTTAAGTATCTATGGAAGCTGCCCACAGAACCACAAACCAAAACATGGAGACATTTAACAGCTGTGTAAGCTTTTGGGATCAGATATTTTATTAATATCAGTGACATAAACAAACTGCATTGTTCGCATGCTGTCATTAGTATGTTAAAGTGTCGTAATCCTACAACATCATGTCTGCAGAAATATTGTGGTCTGGACGATCAGGTAGTGAGATGGATTGTGAACTGGCAGGAGGAAAGAAGCCAGAGAGTTGTGGTGAATGGGATGGAGTCTAGTTGGAGGCCTGTATCTAGTGGGGTCCCCCAGGGTTCAGTACTGGGACCGGTGCTGTTCAATATATTCATCAACGACTTGGATGAGGGGATAGAGTGCACCCTCAGCAAGTTTGCTGATGATACAAAACTGGCAGGAGTGGCTGACACGCCAGAAGGGTGCGCTGCCATCCAGCGAGACCTAGACAGGCTGGAGAGTTGGGCAGGGAGAAATGTAATGAAAATTAACAAGGGCAAGTGTAGAGTCTTGCATCTGGGCAGGAATAACCCCAGGAAGCAGTACAAGTTGGGTACTGACCTGTTGGAGAGCAGCGTAGGGGAAAGGGACCTGGGGGTCCTGGTGGACAGCAGGATGACCATGAGCCAGCACTGTGCCCTCGTGGCCAAGAAGGCCAATGGCATCCTGGGGTGTATTAGAAGGGGTGTGGTTAGTAGGTCGAGAGAGGTTCTCCTCCCCCTCTACTCTGCCCTGGTGAGACCGCATCTGGAGTATTGTGTCCAGTTCTGGGCCCCTCAGTTCAAGAAGGACAGGGAACTGCTGGAGAGGGTCCAGCGCAGAGCCACCAAGATGATTAAGGGAGTGGAGCATCTCCCTTATGAGGAAAGGCTGGGGGAGCTGGGTCTCTTCAGCTTGGAGAAGAGAAGACTGAGGGGTGACCTCATTAATGTTTATAAATATGTAAAGGGTGGGTGTCAGGAGGATGGAGCCAGGCTCTTTACTGTGACATCCAGTGACAGGACAAGGGGCAATGGGTGCAAGCTGGAACATAGGAGGTTCCGCTTAAATATGAGGAGAAATTTCTTTACAGTGAGGGTGACAGAGCACTGGAGCAGGCTGCCCAGAGAGGTTGTGGAGTCTCCTTCTCTGGAGACATTCAAAACCCGCCTGGATGCGTTCCTGTGCGATCTGCTCTAGGTGTTCCTGCTTCGGCAGGGGGATTGGACTAGATGATCTTTTGAAGTCCCTTCCAATCTCTAACATTCTGTGATTCTGTGTGATTCTGTGATTTATTTACACCCAGCTTACATAGGGAAATGACATTTGGAAAAGGCAGGAACAGTGCATGGCAGATGTTTACTTTTAACCAAGAACGAGTTGCAAGTGTTTATACGAAATGAATGGCAAATGAGTTTTCTGTTCTTAGTTTTTTCTCAAGTGACGGGAAGAGGGACAATATTGACTAATTTCAGTTTTATGAAAAAGGACTTCATGGAAGTAAGGTTTTAGATTTACAAGGTCTGGAAGTGAATTGCATTCTCATGTGGTGCTAAATGAGCTGAGCATATAATTTGCTGAAGGGTCATTGAAGAGTTTCTGTTTGCAGCTGATGCATTCAACTTTCTCACAAATCTTCTTCAAAGGGGGTGGTGTGATTAATGTCATTCAGTCTATTTGCGTACTTTATTTCTGCTTATCTCAAAGTTTTGTTTAGATACAGAAGTTATTTGAAATGTGCCTGGAATTAACGTATTTTAACAGATTGTTGTTACTTCCCTGCAGGAGAAATGCAGATGGTTTATTTTGATTTTAATCTACTTCTACAGAGAGCACCACTATATTTAGTAATAACTACCTAAAATGCGCTACCTAAAATGCTGTTTAAGTAGTAACATCCTTTTGGTTCACTACTATGCTTCACCACTGTCAGCAAAGACTAATATACTGGCTCCCTTGCCTTAGAACAAAACAATGGGCAGCAAGATTTAAATCATTACCCAAAATACCCCAGGCTGAAATATACAACCAAAGAATGATATGCACCAATCTTGATTAGTGCACATTTGAGTTTTGAAGTCAAGAAACGTATGATGTTCTTTCAAATGTCTTGATTTGGTTGTTGGCTGGAGGAAGTAATGTAATTTTGTTCTCCTTTGTGGCTATTAAAAAAAAAAATCATACAGAAACGTGCAATGAAATAGGTGCAGTGGAGCTTACAGATCTTACTTTAGTCATACAGAACATGTTTTAGACATACTTCATGAAACTGTATATAAAAATTGTAATTTTGAGAATTTGGTATTGGAGATGCAACCATGTGTGATCACTTAGCTGTCTTACGTTCTAACTTGCCTTAGAGAGACCTACTTCCTCGTGGAGTAAGCTATTCTTGTTTACTACATGTCATTTATCAAATAACTGGTTTTATGATTGCTACTTACCAGATTGAAGTACGTCTTGGTATGCATATGTATGCACATGTGGCAAACAAAATTGAAGAATTATGAGAATATTCCAGTTGGCACTTCCATAGAAAGCAATTTTTTGAAATGCTATAAAAATCCTTTGCTTTTGATTTTTTAGAAGTAAGTTCACTTTACAGAACATTTGGATGTGGCAGCATCAGCAGACCTCTAAAATGATGAGAAAGAAAAAATGGAGAGCACTTTTCGCACCCACAGCAGATAATGAGCAAAAGGCATAATGATCCATTCTGACAGGTTCTTGCTGTGGTTTTGTGCATTGGCTATTCCTCTTAGTTGACAGGTGGACAAAACAGGCAGGGGCAAGGAAGGAGAACATTAAAATAAGCTTAGTGTGTGAAGGGTGTGAGTGCATGTTTGCTACTTCACATTTGGGGATGCTTGCAGTGCGGCAGAGGGAAACCACAAGGTTCTGACCCCTTTCTCCACAAGGTTTTGACCCTTTCCCTTGCAATGTGCTGCTCTTAGAGCAAAGCAGTGATACTCTCCCTCCTGGGGTGATGTTCAATCTATTTTGTATTTGCAATTGCATTGTGAGGTAGCTTCATCATTAGTGGCTGAAAAAGAAGGCTGGAATACAGCCGAAAGCTGGTCATGGGCTGTTTCTGATCAGATAAAATGAAAAGACTGATGTATCAGGCAGGCAGGTTAAAAAAAAAATGTGAGATCATTATAATTTCCAGAGAAATAAATGAGATTTCATCCCTGTAAACTGGCTAGAGAGATTGTATAAAAGGAGAGGGCATGAAGGTAAAGCTGGCAAGGATGCAGCATGGCCACAAGGCTACCAGCCAGGGCAGAGAATGCACCTCGCTGTGTGATGCCTGCTGCTGAGCACAACAGAGGATAACCTTTCCCTTTGTAAAAAAAAAATCCCTTAGTTTGCTTGTGTCAACATTTTACTTACAAATCTTAACTATGTCACCTCTGAGTCTTCTTTTGATGGGGAGAGGAAAGGAAAATCTATTCACCGAGTACTGTTGCAGAGGCTTCCTACCGCTCCTGAGTCCCTGGTGACAGTTTACAGGGCAATGTTCGGTGCAGCAATGTGCTTGGAGTTTGTTTCCTTTTGAAGTTACAGCACTAATCTCATCTGTATCAAATTGTTAAAATATTAAGTCTTCAAAGATTTCCTTTGTAAACAAAAGATTGCCATAACAATTTAAACATGATCAGATGTGTATATTTAAGAGTGGAACACACAATGTATATTACAAATGAAGTTTAGTACAATAGGATACAATACAGTTATAATTCAAACCTGCTTATAGCAGGTTGAATAACCTAAAATATATTATTGTATTGAAATTTAAAGAATAGTTTTTCCTAATTAAAAATTACCTGAAAAAAACATGCTTTTAATCTGCTACCTGTGTGCAGCAAACTTTATTTACAGTATGTTAAAATTTCTTTTATATTTCTTTTGGATGTATGGTGCTCTAGATCTGTTTCGCACTGCCCAGTAGAATGCAAAATGGGTGCTAAACCTATTGACTACTGTGTAGGTAAATTCAGGAAAGCAAAAAATTGCTTTACTGAAATTTAAAAGCGTGTGTATCTTCAGAAATAATTGTATTGCCTGGGAAGTACAATAATTGACAGAACAGATATTTTTCATTCGTCAAGGTGTTTTATTTAGAAATCAATCTTATTGATAGAAGCTAGAGTTTTTTGTAATATAATATGCTACATTTTTTTTTTTTTTTTTGCCAGTACTTCAGAATATTGTCTTAAAAGTGAAATTAGGATATTTCAGATCAATAGGGTTTGAATTAGGTTCTGGAAAAGAGACTGCAGAGACAGAAAATAATAAGTTATGCATTAAATATTATCATTAATAAGCAGATTAATATTGATAGTTATTGCCTGAAATCTGAAAATGCACACATAATTCTAGGAGTAAGATCATGAACTTCAGGCACAAGCCATGAGGAATAAAGGTGGGCTGTGCTTACCTTGATTTTTGAAGTCAAGTCTTGGTCTTTTTATGAGATATTTATTGCCAGATTCAAGCATTATAGTAGACAAAATGTAATGAATGGTCTGTGTCTGGTGTAACTGGGGGAAATGTAATGCTTTATGAGAGGCAAGTGATCAGTAAAGGTGTATAATCTTCATGACTCATGAACCACCATCTGGAGCCTCTTATCTCTTTTTATTGCCTATAACAGCAACATAGCTAGACCGCAAGCTTTTGGTTTATGTTAAGATGGAACACCCTTGTTTCAAAGATTTAAAAAAAAATACTGGCTTTTTTTTTTTTTTTTTGCTTGGTTTGGATTTTGATTGCTTTTAATTTTAAAGAAAAGAAATTCTAGTGGTGCACTTTAGCAATGCGACTAACCTATATGTAGTCATATCAGCCACAGCATGACATGACATACTGTCATCCAGGGGTCATCCCTTACTGGAAGAAATTGCCTTTCAAGGGATTTTACAATTGCTCCATTTTAGGAAAACCAGTTTTTGTACAGTAAAGCTATTAAAAGAAAATTCAATATTTCTTTAAAGTTAAAAAGTTATTCTATTTCATCTTTGAGTTAAAATCATTCCCCTTCATGAAAAGAATTGCTTTAGTATGCCATATGTGACCCAAATCTTTAGAGACCTAGGAAAAAAAATCCTGGATTGGCTCTATTTTACAAGTATTTTCCCTTTGTTCTGGATTGAGAAATTTATAATCTCCTGTTTTATACATCTTTCTTTCTCTCTCTTTAATAATTTAAATTAATGATAAAGTAATACTCTTGAGAAATGGATGAATATAAATATAAAGTGGGTAAACTCAATGGCAAACCATGTAGGAAAAATAATCTTTTTGTGTATACAAAATAAAGTATTTTTACAATGATAATGTAAGCCTTTCCAGAAAAAATATGAAAACTAATTTTCTAGATTTTCATTACTGCTATTTTCTATAGTATTACCCATCATATCTTCATTTGGAATTATTCTATTGCACTGGCAGTATAGGAAATTTTAAGAAAAATTGGCTTTGTATGTGAGTGTCATTCCAGCGTGCCATTCAATTGCTGAGCAGCAGTAAGCGAGCCCAAAGAACTTTAAGTCAACTTCTGCAGATTTCCAGTGTGGGCGGTAAGAACAGACTCCATCACAGAAAATTTACAATAGAGAGTTTATTAATTTTGGATTGCTGCTTTGAGGATATTTTGTCAGATTCTTGGATCTGCTGCAGCTGTTTTATAAAACTCAGCACAAAGGAGATAAATACTGAAGGTGGCTGGCCAGCATTGCTTCATGTAGTATTGGTCCTTAGTCCTCAGTGAACACTTATTCAGGGAATCATAGCTATTTCCTTGACAGGAGATTTATTTCTCCCACTGGCCATGGTGTAGATACAAGGAGGAAATGAACAATGTGGGGTTTTGCATGTGATATTTGTTCTCTCGAAGTTTTAGGAACACAGCAAGTGTCTTCTCCACCATGTTCCAGTCTGAAAACATCAGCTGCTGTCTGGCCACTGTGAAAACAGCAGTAAAACCCATATACTGCATTCATTTTACTAAGAATTGAATTGTCAAAAGAAGATAGCAATGCATTTCCTGGTTCACAGTTGTGGCCTTGCCATAGGTAATTATGATGCCAAATTACTTTTGACAGTTCAACTTCTCAAGCTGCAGCTTCTTCTAAATATACTCCTCAGATTAAAGGGATCTCAGATTTTTTTTTTTGCCAATTATACTTTTATATAGTTAATGTTCATCATAAAGCTGGCTTTGAAGTGTGTCTCCTGCTTTCCCAGCCTCCTGTCCTGTTCCCCACCTTGTCCATACGGTGGGTATCCCTAGAGGAAGAAGCAGAATGACATATAGCTAGATATTCAATTAAGCCGTTAAAGGAACTTCTGTAACATTTACTAGGTGTGCTATGGAACAGTTTAGTGGTTGCCCTGTGCTACACAGATAACCAGAGCTGCCTCCCATCTATCTTGTACTTAAGGAAAATACAGAGAGGGTATGAAGTACCCCATCTCTGGTAGCTATGAGGTGTCAGGTCAATGTCTTAAAAGCAAGGATTAATTATCAGTGCAATGCTAAGATCCATTCATACAATACAGCATTGAGCAAAGGGCACTGTATTCGTTGCACTGTAAAATAGTTCCTATATCTGAGAGCAAACTAAGCAAGAATGCTAGTTCATTTATTAGGAGATTTTGCTGTTCATGCTATCGGTTGCTGAGAAACCATCTCGTCTTGTATGGCTGCAAGTTTTATGTTTTTAAGAGGTAATAACTCCTGGTGTCTTGGTTGCATTTTGCTAGGTAATAGTCCATCATTAGTTCTGAGGAGGGTGAGCCTAACTTAAGTATCTCACATCTGAATTTGTCAGGTTTTTATTTGAAACCTCAAACCCAGCTATCAGGAAACAAATAAACTCTTACAAAGGAAAAGTAAGAAAATTTAGGGGAAATAAATAAGGACTTAATTTAATTTAAAAAATGAGGACTGTAAGCAATCTGATAATTTTAGGGTGCCTTGCACTATGATTTTCAGAGGACAGTGTCAGATTTTAAAATGTTTGCTGTCCATCCTTTAGGCAAACAGAAATACACCTGAATGATCTTAAAACAAATTAATCTTCCACAGTTAATTCTCTTATTTCATCTTCAAATATATTTCCAAAAAATTGTTTGCAACTGTGTGTCATAACGTAAAGATTGTGCTCTACATGTGGTCGGGTCTTTCTGAATGGTATATGATTAGATTCAAGAGCTGGGTGCTTAAGCTGTAGATTTAGCAAATTACTTTCTCTTTTCATTTGGCCCCTGAGAATTCCCCCAGGATAAATTTGTAGATTAATGCACATATCACAGTAAGCCTTCTCCTCTTTCTGTAAAGAAACTCAGTTAGGCATAAATCTTATTGTGTTTGTATGTACTTTTCTGTTCCTGATAAGAGAATAAACACCAGTATGATTTTAGAATGATGTGTGTTTTTGCTGGAACAGTCTCATGAGAATATTGTGGGTTTGTGATAAATGTAATTAGCCTATTACTTGCATTTGGGAACTTGGCCACACTAAAAAAGATGGAGGAACTCCTACACTGGACCCCCCAGGTAGTCTGCTTTCTTCTGGGTATCCAGTGTGAACTCTACACGCAAGACTGTATTTGCCATTAAAAACTTCCCAAAAAAGATAGTTAGCACACTCTAAATTTTCTTTACAGTTATCCAGAGAGTACTCAGAATGATTTAGTACATGCCTTGCAATTCTTCAAAAGGAGCATATGTGAAAAGGGCAGCCAGAAAATGAACTGCTGGCCTGTCTGAACCCAGAGCCGAAGCTCCTAGAGACACAGCAGCGAAGTGACTTCATCATGAAAAATGAGAAAAACATGTTGCTAATTATGTACCAAGGAGACTTATCATGTATCTCCTTAACACCTAAATTTATTCTAAGGAAGACTCCTGAGGCTGTACGCACAATATATCAAAAGGGTACTGAGGAGAGCACTGTTTCCAAGAGTACATATGCCATGACAAGTACAGTGTGCATGCCTGCAGGGCTGCCTTTGGCTCTGGTTAGCATGCCAGAAAAATAGGACCATCAAACATCCTCATCAAACTCAGCTGGGATGCTCTGAAATGGGTTTACAGACAGTTGGCTGAAAAGAATGCAGGTATTTCTGTTGTCTCTGGTTTTGGCATGGATGCAATAGATTCTTTCAGTGGAATATGCTGGGCCTTTGTTGCCGAGGTTGGCCAGGTGCAGAGAGCCCTAGTAGTCCCTGCAACATTGCCAGCAGCTCAGCAGAGGTGGTGTGGCTCTCTTAGCTTCATGCTCCAGCTTATGCCAGCTGCTGTATGTAGCCAAGCGATCTCTCAGGAGCTCTTCAGATGCTCTCAATTATAAAAGGCATTTCGCTGATTTCAATTTGTCCTCAAACCATGGAAATCCTGGCATGGCCTTGAGGTATTGATGCGCTCTGGGTGCGGTTGGCATGAAGCAGGGAATTTAACCTGCAGTGTTTGAGTTTCTAAAATTTTAGCCAGATAGATGAGATAGAAGAGAAAAACTATATTAAATGCTAGAAAAAGCAGTGCTGTATTATGTCAGAGAAGACATTTATCAGCATAGTGCTTCACAATAATATACTATTATAGTAGCAAAAATATAGGATCATAGAATCATAGAATGGCTTGGGTTGAAAGGGACCTCAGAGATCATCTAGTTCCAACTGCTGCAGTTTCTAAGTTCTCTAATCCATATTTAGCTGCAAGTTTGTAATGAACTCTGTGCCCAAGCTATCAGGATTTTGTGCAAGCCCTATGAATCAGCTGGCTTCATATTATGATCTCAGTAAAATCTCATAAAGCTAATAGCAGAGGCACTACAAAATTTATGGCAGTAATTATTAAATACCAATATATAACTGAATGTGTGGTAGGTATGTAGCAAGTTATGGTAGTTATAGAAACTTTACACACTATTTCACTTCATATGCTCAGGTTCATTTTTCCATTAGTTAAACAAGCACAAGACTTTTTTGGTTTCTGAGTATATTTTCTTTTTTTTTATTGTTAGATGTCTTATTTTTGGCACAGACAAAATAATGTATTGGATAAGAATATAGATAATCATTCATACATTTCCTGAAAGTTAGTAGTATATTAATGTTTTTGCATGAAAATATTCTGCCTGCTGTTTATCACTAAATTTTAGAAAAA
>VXAV01006804.1:212598-245608 GCA_013399715.1 Alectura lathami | reverse complement strand
TTTGGCAGAGGTCTCTTCTGCACAGATGCAAGGGGAAAATTCTAGTCTTAGTTTACTTCTTAACAATTAAATAGTAGCATAAAAGTTACTTCTCTCGTAGCTGTTCCTGTCTAACATTTGTAAGAAAATGCATTAGCACAATGGTCTTGATTGTTACCAAATACAAAGTTAGGTATCACTTTACCTCTAAATGTATTCCTTCAAAATCATTTTGTGATTTTGTTTCATGAACAGTAAGGTTCATGACAGTAAACCTGTACCTTTCCTGGAAGATAAAATTTTGAGGCTTACACTTGAAAAGTAATGTTTTTATTAGGGAAAACCTTTTGACATTATACACATTGGTTTATGAAAGAGCAGTAGTAGTACATATTATGTGTTAAGGATTTTAAGCAATAAGTTTATACTAGAGTATCCAGCCTGTCATAGCCTGTTCTCACTGTTGCAGTACCCTCTGCCCTTTAATTTCCCCTGCCTCTGATAATTTTATCTGGTGTGTCAGAGAGCAAAGTTTATCTGAACATTGGGTTAAATGAGACAGAACAGGGCACCTATAAAGGTGAAAAGTAAGCACACAAAGCACTTGAGAAATGTAAAGACACAGTTCTTTCTATGTTTGCACTGCATGGGAGCAGCTAATTGCTGCAGGCCATGTGCTGCTGTCTGTAGTGCCCTTTGTCTCCACTCTCTGTGCCTAGGGTAGAGACAGTGCAGCAGTTTAATTCCTCAAACTCTCTGCTCCCTGCTAATGGCTAGAGCTCTAACCTTTGTAGGTAACATCCATCCAGTTTTCATCCAGGATATGAGCATTGCTGTCCCTCTCCACCACCATCCATCATGTTTCCACAGTCTTCTGGTCTTTTGGTGTCTTTCCTGTATCTTAATTTTTTTCTGTAGCTTTGCAGAGTATTTTCATTCTTAGTTCTATTAGCAGGAGGTAAAGAGGATGCCAGTCCTTTTTGTTGTTTCCAGCAGAACTTCAGACTTCATGCCCATCCATTACTGTATTTTTTTCTCTTTTACACAAGGAAAAACAGCCTTTTTTTGTTTTGTTTTGTTGTTTTTCTGGTTACCTTTGGATTTACTTCCTTACTTCCATAGCTTGCCTGGAGTTGTTTGGGCTTTTTGGGGTGGTAACAATGAATAGCAAACTTGCTTTTTGTATTATTACAATTATTTAGAAGTTCACACAACCATAAAGATAACTTGCACTGAAATATGTCTTGATTGCAACCCTTGTGATTGCAATTTCAATGTAATCATCAGTTTGGAGAGAGTTTAAAACTGGTTCTGCCTACGCAGTGAAGTGAGCTGGCTGCTGGAGCCCCGTTACCACAGCCCTGCAGGTGACTGTCCTGGGCAGGGTGCTGTGGGCCTGGTGCGCATGGTCTTGTGGGCAGACAAGGCTTCTTAGGTGCCAATGTCTCCTCCATTTACTGTCTATATCTGCTGCTGCCATTCCTCTAGCACACATGCACAGCTGTGGTGGGCTGGAAAGGATGAGCCAGAGGCCTTTTATCACCATTTGTCATTTTCTCCCATCATCAAATCCTCTTTCTGCCCCTTGGCGCTGATCTCAGTGTGCATTCCCGTCACCTCAGAATCCCTGAGAAGCATCTTGAACCAAATTCATTAAACAGTTCGTAGATCCTGATGTGTTAGTGTAGTAAATCCTCTCAGGCAGTAATTTATATACCTACAGGGGTATCATTCATAATTTTTTCTCCTGCTGAAGGTGTTTAGGAGGCAGAGTGGGGGTCCCCTTTTCAAAACTGGCTGTCCAAACCATGCTTACAAGCTGTGTCAAGAGTGTCTTGAATTCAGGAGTATCACTTTTCCCTTTCAATCAGTCTGGCAATAGCAATGATTTCAGTACTTTTATCCAATTGAAAGAGAGAGCTCACAGTGAGATACGTTAGTGCTGCCATCTTTTTGGCTGAAAGAGGGGATTCTTAAGGGGCTGTTTCTCTGAACTTTGAGTTAAAAACAGCCGAGCAAAATATTCTGTAACCAGAAGAAGGCCTACCACCTTCCAAACGCTTAAGGTTCTTATTTTTTCAAATGAAATTGTTTACAGTACAGAATACAGCATTGCCTCCAGGAAACATCTGTCACTGTACTACATGCCACTCTAACTAGGAAGAATACAGAAATGTTTAGGATGCATGAAATATCACAATTAGTTATTGTTGGTTGCCCATCTATATAGATTTGATGAAAAATTGTCCTTTCTTTTTAAGGGAACTTCTGAAAATTTTGTTCTTGTTTTGCATTAAATGGATGATTTTTTAAAATAAATTGTCACATGATAAATTGAAATAGCTTTTATTTAAGAAAAAAAAAATGAATGATCTTTTAGAAGTTTTATTTCAAGCATTTGTTTTTATGTTCTCCACTACTTTCTTATCTATATTTTTTTTCATATTATTAACATATGGTAAAATATTTCATTGAAGATAAATTTAGAAAAAGATGGTTTTGCTCAGTATTAAGTGCAGTTTACCATAATGGTTTGAAATATAAATAAAATAAATTGAAACATCTGAAAACTAAGATATTAGAAGAACATTTGTAGTCTTATATTATACCTGTTTCCTTACTGCAAAAAAAAAAAAAAAAAAAAAACTCTCTCTGAATAATATAGTGTAAGTATAGATTGACTGAAATTTCAAAATGAGTTCCGAAGTCAAAACTGAACAAATCATGACTTCTTAAAATATTATGAGATGTTTCAATTTCTATTAAAAAAAAAAAAAAGTACTTTGACAAATCTCCTTTGATTAGAAATTTCCAGGTAGCTCTACATCCACATGTATCAATGATATTTTGCCATGTCACAGTCTAGAAACCTGGTCTGCAGCTCACTTCCTAAACCCTCTCTTCTCTAGACTCCTAAAAATTAGATAAAGATTAGGCTGAAGCCTGAAGTAATAGTTACATGTATGAGCTCCTTCTGCCCTCATTGGTAAGATGATTAACACATGGCACAGAACTCTTTGAGAGGTTATGGGGCCAACAGTGATTGGGCATCACTCATATATGTACTACAAATATATTGTTTAGAAATTTTCAGGGATAGAATTGATCCCAGTTGTGATCTCAGAATAGAAAATGTTATGGATCAATGGCTGCTGTTAAGGACCATGTAAAAAGTGATGATGTAGCATGAGGTACAAGTGAATAAAATTTAAAGTGCTGCAAAAGCCTGGCAGACATCAGGATTAAAAATAACATTGAACTCTTCAAGCAAAATTTATCTAAAGTTAAACAATGTCAATAACCTGAATGCCCAAATAGCTCTTTAATGCAGAAAGAGAAAGTCTTAAACATTTAGGGAACTGAAACAACATCAAATGAATGCTGGGATGACCCAAGTTCTGCAGAAAAAAAGTTGCTTCTGTAACCCATTTTCTGAACACAGTAGCCTGAACTTCTTGGAGGAAAAAAAAAGGCCTGAAGGAATTAAAAATTTGAAAAGACCCCTCCTAATCTCAAAACCAAATAAAAATGTTTCATGAAACAATTTATTAAAAAGAGAATTAACAACAACAAAAAAAAATAACCTACACTGAATACACTGAATGAAACTTTTTTTTTGTTTTTCCTGGAAACAGCAATTTTTAAACAGTCTGTCTTTGGGTGCAGAATCTTGTGCATCTGATGTAATTAACTCATACTGCGTATTTCCTCTCAGAGAGATTTTTACTCTCTCTGTCATCATAAGGCTCCCTGTTTTCATGTGCATGACAAACTATACTGTTTTTGAGCCGTTATTTTTTCAGCAAAGTTTAATTAAAATCAGTCAGCAGTTTTGAACAGCCAGCAGTGATGAGCAAGGGCCTGCAGGCCAGATGTTCACAGAGCATGAGTGTTTAAGCCGTTATTCCTTACTAAATAACACTAAAAATCAGGTCATGCAGAAGGAAGAGAAAGTCCCATTCTTCTTCATGTTAAAGCAGTAATCTGGGTCTTTACTCAGCAAAATCCAAGAAAAAAAGTGCAACAAGTTGTGAGTGACAGCCCTGACAAACAAAAACAGGGAAAGAAACAGCTTTGTGTTCAGCTTGTTAGACAGATTGTTGTCATGTTGCTGACTGTAAGCCCATTAGGCTTCAGATAATAGGCTTACCCTCTTTTCTGTAAATATTTGTGAATCAAACTCTCAAAGAGTTTCAGTGGTGAAGATTTTTATTAAAAACCCCCTCAGGCTTCAACCTAGCAGCTTTTCCCACAGTCACAATCTGTTGCCTAACTCAACAAACACCCTTTCAAAACATCACCGGCTTCATGCATACAGGGAGAAATTACATTGAACAAGGGAGATGTGGGAGGATGTCCATTGCTTTCAAAGAAAGAAAGAAACCCTACAGAGATCTGTGTGGGGTAAACAAATGCCTGTCACAAGCCAGAAACAATTCCTGACCTTGCTTTACTGCAACAGCAAAATTGTGTAAAACTGCTGGGTTTAAGTGTTGATATTTCATGGAGTTTTATAGGGTGAGTATCATGACCAGAATGAGCAGAGATTAATGTCTTACCGTTCTGCTAACATGTTCTTCTTCAGATTGAATTTAATCAGTTATTAGCAGGACAAATAAATCCCTGCATTCTACAAATAAACAAAAACAGTGTAGATTGTTCTAGCAACAGGTATTTTTAAGCATAAAAGACTGCACATAGAGAGGAGGTTACCAGTAAATCAGGACTTTGCCATCAGGCAACTAATATACTGGGAAGAGTTCTCCTCTGAACAATTATCAGGTGGATTTTTTTGGTTTCCTGATGTACTGTAAAGACAAGGTTGAGTAAAGAGCTTTGATATTTCCCAGCACCACCCCCAGCTGAAGCTGTGACTGGGAGGCTGCAAAGGTGAATGGCAAATTGTGCTTATCTCAAGGTGTTTAAATTTTCAGTATGATTTTCTTTCAAATACAAATGTGGTTCCCATGAGTTATTTCCTTATGCTAATGGGATCTCATTTCTCTCAGTTTTGAGGGGATGCAAATTGGCCATGTACAAGGTGAAGAATGAAATTTTTACTTCTTAAAGTGATTAGGTAGCAAGGAATAAAGTTGCTCTTGTAGTTTCTGAACAGCTGCATAAGCGCTTTAATTTATTTATTTATGTCCATTCAACTGATGTTAATTAACTTGTCTGGATCTGCTTTTGAAAAATTTAAACATATCTTGGATCCAAACAGTGTATTAAAAACATAACAAACAGCAGCAGGAAGATAATTACATCAAAAGCTTTTCTTCCTTGGTTTGTTATGTTATTGTCAGCAGTTCTCGATGGAATTATTTCCTTACATCTTGCTTCAGCCCCTACATTAGTATTTTCCATAGGCTGTTTGAAATGTAATTAAAAATAAATGCTGTTCATCTGCCTCATGAAAAAATAACAAACAACAACCACAAAAGCCTCTACATTCCAGGGAGAAAATGGGGTTTTTTAGTTGGATAATTTAAATAACACTTGTCTAAATTCCATTTTGCAACGTTCCCTCTTAGATTGTTGATACATTCTGTTATGAGTTTAGAGATAGTTAATGACATTCTACTGTCCCTCTAATGTCGTAGTAACTGTTCTATTCAGAAATAAGTGCAAACCAAAGAGGGTTCTGCTAAAGAATTATTCAGATTATGAGTTATGAGAATTGGAGTATAATTATCACAAGAAATGTAAATCTTCCATCAATTCATTTCTTTGTCCTGTAGGCTCTAAAACCAATTTATTTCTTAAAGCACTTAAAAAATGCTTGGAAAAAGAAATACGGAAACATATTGACCTTGCAAAAATGCATTTGGCTCTGCATTTTTCTCTAATTGTGCTCTTGGGCTGTAGTAGGATATAATTCTCTATCTGAATCTTCTTCTAACAGTTTTTTTCAGATGTAAAGTAAAAATCCTCCCAAGGTGATGCTACAAGAAAACAGATCCATAAATGCATATCTATTCTTTCTAATTGTAAACAATTTTCCTTAGAATATGCTAAGTAAATGCATTTTGAAATGCACATGACATGATTTTCTATCAGTGACCCCAAAGTAATTCGGGAGTAATGCTTCAGTGGTTGCCTTGTTTGGATACAACAGGTAATACATTAAACTTGCTGAGGAAAAGGCAGTGAAGTATGAGTCCAACTGACTATGTTTTCATATAGCTATGAGGATAGAATAGCTATAATGAAATTTATAGCCCTGGCAAGTTTCTGATTTGATTCAAGGCCTGGGGTTTTGCTCTGTGTATGGATTGAGAGAAAGTATTGATTTTATGAACTCTGTGCCATCTTGAATCTGTGTGTGAAGGGTCAGTGATGTTTTATGAATAATGAGCAGCTGAGCTTACAGTAAAAGATTTAAAGATTTAATCTGTGATGAATTGAACTTTGAAGGAGAAAGTTTTCCAGCTGATATGTTGGCACACTGGTGAGGAGTTGCTGTGAGGAAAACAGTCCAATTATTTTCTTATCTTTTCTTCTTAATGAGCTAAGAGATCACTTATGTTCTCAAAAGCCAGTTAGGGGACCAGCTATAAAGTTTTTATTTTAAGGCTGAATCTTGCCTTACTCTCCTGAAATGTGCTGAAATACTGGCATCAGAGAGGATGATGGTTTGTGGCAGCAGCCTGGACTTCATGCTGTTATCTGTTTAACTGGTACATGGTAGAGAAACAAAATGCACCTCCATGGAGTATGTTTTTAACTCTGATTAATGTGTTGTGTTCCCTAGTTTATGGATTTAAGTGGGTGGGACTAGCTTAGGCATGGGCTGGTGGCAAATTAGTTTTGTCTTCCTTTTGCGGGGCTAAACTTGTACAAGTAGCGTAGAGAAAGATGTACTAAGTTCAAGCTAGAAACCTTGAACTGGGGGCATATGGTTTAAGTCATATCACTGATATCCCTTCAGTCTTTGCTGCTTAACCATGGAATGCCTTTGCTCACTACCTAGAGGATTAAATGCCAGCCAATTATTCCCTAAGTCACATGTAGTGTAGATGCACTCCTTGAGCATCAGTGACACAGATCTTCTTGCACTCAATGTAACCACTCACTTCACAAGTGGCTAGATTTTGGGATTTTGCTTTTTTTTTAGGGCTCTATTGGCTGATTTAAATAACTATCCAGTGTAAATGAGAGTGTCCCAATCCCAGCCACTAGAGTGGAACAGGGGACTAACAGCTCATTTGGCAAACATGGAAGTAGGCCATGCTAATCAAAGCAATTGCCCATGTTTCATTTCTCATACCTCTGCTGTTTGTAAGAATTATGTGTAGAACCATCCTGTGGCTCTAAGTGAGAGATATGAAACCTACATCACTTGAGGTTTCAGTCACATAAATCAGCCAGCTATATACAGCCAAAGAAAGGGAATAATACCTCACTGCTCACAGAGTCACAAAATCCTAACACCATGTCATGGATTCTGAAGATCTCCCAAGGAAGAAGACTCCACAACCTCTCTGGACAGCCTCTGCAACTGCTTTGTCATCTGCATAGTACAGAAGTTCTTCCTGATGTTCAGAGGGATGTTCTTTTGTGTCCAAATGTGGAGTCCTCTGTACAGGAGGGACATGGACCTATTGGAGCGCGTCCAGAGGAGGGCCACAAAAATGATCCAAGAGATGGAGCACCTCCCCTGTGAGGACAGGCTGAGAGAGTTGGGGCTGTTCAGCCTGGAGAAGAGAAGGCTCCAGGGAGACCTGATAGCAGCCTTTCAGTATCTAAAGGGGGGCTACAAGAAAGAAGGGGACAGACTCTTTAGCAGGGTCTGTAGTGATAGGACTAGGAGAAATGGTTTTAAACAGAGAGGGGAGAGATTTAGACTGGGTATAAGGAAAAAGTCTTTTACAATAAGGGTGGTGGGGCACTGGAACAGGTTGCCCAGAGAGGTGGTGGATGCCCTGTCCCTGGAGGTCTTCAGGGTCGGGCTGGACAGTGCTCTGAGCAACCTGCTCTAGCTGTAGGTGCCCCTGTTCATTGCAGGGGAATTGGACTAGATGGCCTTTAAAGGTCCCTTCCAACTTGGATGGTTCTATGATTCTATGATCCTCCTGTTTACCAGTTTGTGTCCATTGCCTCTAGTGCTGTTGCTGAGCACTACTGAAAAGAATCCAGCTTTGTCCACTTTGTACCCCTTCTTCAGGCATCTATACACATTGATAAGACTCCTCCTGAGCCTCCTCTTCTCTAAGCTGAACATCTCAGCTCTCTCAGCCTTTCCTCATAGAAGAGGTACTCCAGTACCTTCATCATCTTTGTGGCCCTCCAGTAGCTCCACTTTTCTCTTGTACAATCTTGTACTCTCTTGTACTCTGTTGCTCATCTATAATCTGCTCTTAGAATGGATTTGTAGATCCTCAAACACACAAATAGACACACTCTAAACTCATGAATTAAGTTTTCATTTTTCATGAGATTTAACCTTTCTGTCATGATCTCAATTCTTTGATTTATCCTCTAAGATCATTTCCCCCAGTTGCAGAATACACAACAGCATTGCTCTGGGTGTAGCTGCTATGGTAATGGACAATTTAGAAATGTTTAAAGACCTTTTGCCACATTTTGAAAACTTAGAGTTGTTCTAAAAATCATGTAAAAATAGTTTTGATAAATGTGTTTATTCAGATTCCCTAAATTCTAAATCCATACGTTATGGCCTCTACATAAGTCCCTGAGGATATGTGAGTTTCACTTTCATTAGCAAGAATGCGACAAAGGATTTCTCATTACTGAGCAAGACATGGCAGGATCTTAGATCTGCTACTGTGATCTAAAATCCTTCATGTCCAATACAAATCATAACTAATAAAGTGCTGTTTTCCATTCAGAGTTACAAACCTTTCTAGATAGAGCAGTTATTTTGAAATGTTTTTTTTTTAGTTTTGTTTTCTAGAGCTGTATTCTGTAAGCTGCAGCTCCTACATCTTCTTGCAAAAATCAGTAATGAACCAAGGAAAAAAATGTGAGCAACTTGTCAAACTGTGCCAAAGGCTGGGTTCGTTGAAGCAACCACACTTTTCCAGTAGACTCGATAACACATTGATTGGAGTCTTGATGCCTTCCTATGTCTGGTGATATGCTTGTGAAAAGCTTTTTTATTTGCGTACTTAGGCCACTTTGGCTGGAGGCACTCTCAAACATTAATGAAATATGCCACTGTTGAAACAAATTCTAGGCATTGACCCAGCTTATCAGTATCATGGTCCTCACTGAGCTGGCACATTTAAGGGCTTGTAGGAAAGTGCTGAAAATAGAAACTGGAGGGGTGGAAGGAACAATCATTGCGATTGTGCTCTCCACTGTGTCTTCTCTGCAATTAGAGACTGCTTTGATTTTCTGAAACAAGTACTATGAAAGGAGAATAGTTCTATGTATCCGTGGAGGTAACACAGATTGTGAGTTCTGTGTTCCTCTTGTCATTTACCTTCAGTATTCATTGCTTTCCCAATAAGGTTCATTTTGTATTTTTGGCCATCACTCAGAACATCTAGAAAAAGTTGTTGTGTATTTCTGCAGGTCTTCTTTATGTAGTGTATGATAAAGCATTTTCAGTCTTGTTTCATTGCCTCTTTGCCCTGGAGCTCTGTTGCTTGTCTACATTCGGTGTAAAATAGTGTCTTATCCCATATAAAATATTCCTCTCTTGTATCATGTACTTCCACGTGTGAATTTACAATTGGATTTTTTTCAAGTAAAGAAAACAGAATACTTGTGGAAAGCAAATTCAAAAGTGTCATGAGCACAGCTGAGTGCAATTTATCTTTCCATTTGAGGGAATACTTTTGGGGATATGTTTATAATCTTCATTCAGCTCTACATAGCGATGTTAAGCACTAGGTGTTTTGACTTTAGACACTTTGCTACTTCCAGAACAACTAGGCAGTAGAAAGGTCGATGAGAGGATTATTGTAGAGAGATATTTTTAGTACCTCATACTAATGAAATGAGACAAAGGATGATACTGGAGACTAACCAGTTATGTAGATAGCAACTTGTGGATTCCTAGACTTCATGGAGTATTTTATATAATCAAGCATTTGGAATTTTACTCAAAGGATTTGGAGTAATTTGTGCAGAACTAGAGTTTATATAATATTCACAGACACCTTCAGCAATTAGAATCAGTTTGGAAGTGAGGGATAGGAGGAACAAGAGCAAAAAGAAAAATGAAAATTTGCTGCAAACCATACCAAGAATGGGTTTTCAAACTCAAGGTGATCCACGTATAATTTTACCAGATTTCTTTGTCATCCATTTGCTATTTTAAAGGAGAAGTGAATATGAAGCATCAAGAAGTGTTCCAAATTATAAATGAGGCATCTTCGTTATCCACAAATTATGTTAACTCATCTGATACCAGTTATACTATCTAGACATGAGAAAAGAGGTGTCAAAAGGCAGAAACAGAATGTGTCAAAACGGAAGAGATTAAACTGTCTGGTCAAGTTAAAACAACTCTGGACTAAAATAAGCACAGAACAATAATCTTCAACTAATTGTATGCTCTGTTTTGACAGGGTTTTCCTTTGTTTACTATGTATTTTCAAAAGAGTCATACAAAAGATTGTGTCAAGTAGGAATCAATTTCTCCTTAGAAAAATACATACGTGAAAGAGATTTGGGATATCCTTGCTTTTACAGGCATATTGAATATTATTAGAAATTTTGGGATATAGAAGATCCTAAATTTAGAAAACATCTTGAGCTCCTGTCATCAGAGAAAAAATTCCAGATGAATATGTTGATAACTCTGGAAGGTCAACAGTGGAGTGCCAAAGTAATCTTCTGTATGTCTTACAAGACGGCCATGAGTGTTCCCAGAGCCTACTAATAATCCCCTGGTGAGTGAGGTGTGATGAGGGTGAAACACCACAGGGAAGCCATAACAGAAAGGAAACACGATCATTTTTGACTGTCAACTTCAGCTGCAGAGAGCAAATACCATGTTTATGTTTTGTGAGTAAGACAAACTATTTCAGAATTTAGAAAATTTGAATCTTCTTGTTGAGAAAAATGAGCATAAAATGAAGTAGCAAAAAAGTATATATAATAATGAACAAACATGAGTAAATAGGATTAAATGTTGATCTTTGTCCCCGGGGCCTTACAGTAGACTTGGGAAACTGATGGTCAAGTATTAATCAACATGAACGTCATTCTCAGAAATTCATGCTGCATATGCAAGTACCCAATACATTGAATAAGGCTTATGAGTGTTTCCTTTTTAAAATATCAGTTAATGAGGGCTCATTAGCTTTCCTAAAAACCAACCACATTTTAAAATATTTATGTTTTTACTAATCTTTAAGGTTCTCAACAGTTATTCACCTACATTCTTATGCGATACATAGGTTTTGAGTAATGGCGTTTAGTGTCAGTGAAATTCCATATCACATTAGACAGTAAAAAATACAGACGCTACAAAAGAGTAGTACTTCAGACATGGTTTTTAAGTCAATGTGAGCAATCTATAATTGCTTAGATATGAAATCATGCTTTAAAATCGCTTGTTTATGTATTACCTGGTAATGTTGCAGAAGATGAATTTATTTCTAGTTGTTTTACTCAACAGTGGAAAGTGTAGCACTGTAATAAACTCTTGCCCTCGGAGATATATTTACCTTGTCACTGAGATGGCTTACTAATGTGATTTTCTACCTTTCACAAAACCAAAGATATGCTTGCTGCAGTTGCTATGATACAAGACTAGTGCACTGAACTTTGTGGTGCATCACAGCACACATTTTGTTGCATGCAATTCACTGTCACTGCTGTTAGCACTTTCTAAACACTTACGTGAACAAGTGAATTTAATCTCAAAACAGGATTTATGGCTATTTTCCTTGTTGGCTCTGAATGGCTACTAGCAGTAGTAGTACTCAGGTTTAACTAGACTGTAGGGCTGAATTTTAGATTTTGGAGGGAAACTACAGAATCTAACCTAAAAGGCAGACCATGACATAGGCTGCAGCAGAACAAAATGTACTCTCTCTTTTGTTTTGAACTTTAACAGTAGGCATAAACCTGTTGCCTAACTTTGTTTCTCTAGAATTTATGTCTAGAATAGACTTAATCAACACTCTTCTGTAGGAGAAAGAAAGAGATTAAAAAGGGACCTTTAGTGAGCAGTTTGTACTGCACATCTGAGATATACTTTAAGATAAATTGCCTCCTATAGGATCCTGCTTCTTTGTTAGAAAGTGCACCAAGGCAGATAGCTTAAGTCAGATACCTAACGTTTATATGGCTAAAAAACTAGAGAAGAGTCCCACAGGAAGATAGGAGGTGAGTATTTTTTTAATTCTGGACTGAGGATAACCCAAAGCAAGATTAGCAGTGGAGATGTGGTGAAACTGGAATTATACTGCTATAACGCTGTATACAGCAATACGCTAAGAGTCCTAGTGTGATACTGTGGAGAAACAGTGATGTAGAGAAGGGTCTTAGAAACACTAATCTACTTCCCTTGAATGGAAAAAAACAAGTCTTTTGTGATAGTAGGTAGATGACAATTCTATAAGAGTACCCTTTCTCTCATTTACATTCTCTGCCTCAATCTCCCAAAGCAGGAGTTGACAGCTTGTGTTTCTTGAAAGATGTATAACGTGTTCTCTGTCAACTCTGGTGACTGTATGGTCAGGGAATCCTATTCTGATGACATTGCACCCCTGAGACAAAAGCTTAAGGTAGGAAAATAAAATTTTTGGAAATACTGTCTTCCTACTGACAGGTGATTAGGTTGCAGAAGAGATGCTCTTTCTATTTTTCTGAAGCCTGGAAATCCATCAGGTGTTCTCCAAGCTATTAATAATGCTTTGGCTAGCAGTACCAGGTAGGTTTAATGGATTTGCCTGCCAGTGCACTGAATGTGTTTGCACTGAGGCATAAAACAACCTGTTTTAATGACTTACATTACTGCTTGCTTAGACCTGATGTTAAATTTTTGAAAGGCAACTGGATCTTTCATTAACTGAACAAGCAACCACTTGTCAGTGAAGGAAAAATAATTTAGAAGTCTGAAAGATAAAATTTCATTGTGCATTAGGAATTAGTACTGATAATTTTCTGGTAAACCCCTTGAAGAATAAGTAATCACATATATTGATTTTGAGATGCTTTCTTCCTATTGATACGCAGTGTGTAAAGTAGATGTGCTTCTTTCTCTACAGCTGGGATGACAGCAGCTCAGTTAGTAGTGGCCTCAGTGACACTCTTGACAACCTCAGCACAGATGATCTGAACACCACCTCATCTGTCAGCTCATATTCCAATATAACTGCCTCTTCAAGAAAGAATGCTCATGCCCAGGTAAGTAGTTTTCCATTGCCATTTCTTGCAATGCTACTCAAGCATGCAGTATAACCAAAAAAAAAAAAAAAAAAAAGCCTTTAGTAACAATGCCTCCAAAACAATGAAATACACACATTATACAAGCTCCTTTATTACATTTTATAGGTGAGAAGCTCATGCACCCCACTCAGGAGGGCCCAAATCTGACCTGTGGGCTGTGGTTGGTCCCAGTTTCCCTGGCCTGCGCTGCTCCCTTGCTGGGGGACAGGCAGGCCAGGATCTTTCCAACTAGGGTTCGTCCCACTATTGAAAGCTGTGGGATGAGCCTCAGCTGGCAAGACCCTGCCCTGCCTGTCGTGGGAGAGCCCCCACTGCACTCTAACACCAAAGTAACACATCATGTCTGAGCCTCCATCCCTTTTGGAGTAAGTATCTTTTTCAACAGACAACATGATTTAAAGTAAGATAGGTTTCATCTTTCACAAGCTGATACATATCAGAGATGAATTATATAGGCTACACTGTCTGTTCCCTATTTCCTCCACTGGTAGAAAAATGTTGGAAGTAGGGAGTCCATGTGTGGCAAAGCTTCTTCTCCACAGTTAGGTTCAAGAAAGAAAGTGGCCCATGGAAATGTCATCTATAATTTGCTTCCTTTAAGGATACNGAGCTAACACCAAGAGCACAAGACTTCAAATAACGCCCCCCTCCAAAAAAAAAAAAAAAAAAAAAAAAATCATCCTTCTGCTGAATTTGATTGGTTTTGCAGGAATTCCAGGCTACAGACTCCAAATGATGTTGCGCATCCTCACAGATAGTTGTAGCTTCATTCTTTCTTCCTGAAATATACTTCAGCTCCTGTGGCTGTTAGGTGGCTGTTAGCCTGTCTTTTAGACAGGGACATGGACCGACACATCTCTTGAAGTCTAGTCCAATCGTAATTTCCATAACCAAACAAATGAAACATTAAATGTTTTAAATTTTAAAAATTTAGTTCCATGTTGCTATCACTCAGATGAAAATCTGCCGATGATGTTTGTCTGTGTCACTTTCAATTCATAATTAATCTTTTTTTTTTCCTTTTAAATCACAAACACTGATTGTTTTAGTCCAAGCCCTACACACTACTGTGAAATCTGAGAGTGCATAGTATCAAAATAGATTTCTGAGCATGGCAAAACCATAAGCTTTATATATAATACATATATATGTGTATGTATGTAGAGAGATAGGTGGGTGGATAGATAGATTAATAGACAGATAATATAAAGTGTTTGTGCCAAGCATCCCTGTATCTCTTCCTAGCTCCCCTCAAAATTGCAAGTGATGAAAAAGATGATGTAGGCTGCTTACAGGACTTGGTTCATGAAAAATAAAGGAAGAAAAAGGGAAGAGTTAGTCCCAGTAGAAAAGTATTTTCTGCCATGGTGTCTTCTGTTTTTGAGCAAGGAACTTCAAGACTGAAAACTCAGCATAGGGGAAAAGTTTTTGCTCCAGTGATTTCATGTCAAAAATCCAGGACTCAAGACTGACACCCTGAAATCCATTTGGATTCCTGCAGGCAGCTAGTGCCTGGAGTTCAGAGAACTGTTGTGTAGATGTACATTATGGTAGATTACGTCAATATGAGAAACACACATATCTGTCATTTCCCCCAGACACCAGAGAAATAGAGTGACTTTGGGACTGAAAATTATTTTATTCTGCAATAGAAGATCCAAGATGAGTTTCAGGGTGATCCTGTACTCCTGCAGTGATACTCACACAGGTGCCAGCATTCTTCAGTTCTTACCAATCCTTTCCCACCCTATCAAGGTCTCCGGTGGTTGCTAACTATAGATCTGCCTCTCCCCTTTCATGTCAACAGTGATGGCTAGCTGGTCCTGGCTTACTTGTTCCGCTGCATCAGCATCATCATCATCACCACTGAGAAATCTCAAACTGACTATTTAACACTTTCAGGGTTTTCTGCTTGAGCGAACACATCTTATACATACTTAACCTGGTACCATTTGGAATTTGTTCCGTGATAAAGAGAGTAGCAGCACATGTTCAAACATTGCTTTTCTGCCAGCGTTGCATTATGTTATGAAAGCTATGAACAGACTTTTATTAGTTTTCACATCAAGCAGATTAATCAGAAAGCAGAGTATTACATACTAGCTGCAATATCAGTCAGAAACTGAGATAAGTGCAATGTTTTTGGCAGCTGTTTTCCATGTGTAGGACATAATCTTGCCTCACAGAGGTCCCTGTTGCAGTCCAAGTGATTGTAGCAATGTAGGCTGGCTATATCCCGAGGCATAAATTGCATATTCTGTTGTTTATATACTAAAACAGGATTCATACTGATTTTTGGGTCCAGTAATGTTGAAGAGTTGCTTTTAAAAAGAATTGTACTTGTCATTTCTTGGAAATCATAGAATCATAGAATTGCTTGAGTTGGAAGGGACATTAAAAGGCCATCTAGTCCAATTCCCCTGCAATGAACAGGGGCACCTACAGCTAGAGCAGGTTGCTCAGAGCACTGTCCAGCCCGACCCTGAAGACCTCCAGGGACAGGGCATCCACCACCTCTCTGGGCAACCTGTTCCAGTGCCCCACCACCCTTATTGTAAAAGACTTTTTCCTTATACCCAGTCTAAATCTCTCCCCTCTCTGTTTAAAACCATTTCTCCTAGTCCTATCACAACAGACCCTGCTAAAGAGTCTGTCCCCTTCTTTCTTGTAGCTCCTCTTTAGATACTGAAAGGCTGCTATCAGGTCTCCCTGGAGCCTTCTCTCCTCCAGGCTGAACAGCCCCAACTCTCTCAGCCTGTCCTCACAGGGGAGGTGTTCCATCCCTTGGATCATTTTTGTGGCCCTCCTCTGGATGCGCTCCAATAGGTCCATGTCCCTCCTGTACTGAGGACTCCCCATCTGGACGCAGCACTCCAGGTGAGGTCTCACCAGTGCAGAGCAGAGGGGCAGGATCCCCTCCCTTGCCCTGCTGGCCACGCTTCTTTGGATGCAGCCCAGGATGCAGTTGGCTTTCTGGGCTGCAAGGGCTCACTGCTGGCTCATGTCCAGCTTGTCAGCCAATCCTAACCCAAAATCTATGCAAGCCTCTCCAAAGCCTCTCCAAAGCAGATAAGAAATTTTGAGAGTGCTGAGAGCTTTGGCATTTTGCATGCCTCAAATTACAAATGTGTAAACCACAAATGATTATTATGTTGGTCATCTAATCAGTATTAATCCTTCTTATGACAGCAGTGCCTAAGAAACAAGCAGAGAGGGGGGTCTGTAGGGAAGTTGTGACAACACAGAATAATAAACAGCTCTCCCCTGAACACCCTCCAGTTAGCAGGACTGGTTAGGGTGGTGGTGTGGGAAAAGGGCTGTGAAGGGTAGTGATACCTGACTGGCGCATCACTTTTTGTTGTTAAAGAAGTGTAGGTAAACTAAATGAAAAGACAGAGGAAGAAAGACCAAAGGGGAACAGGGATGGAGAGATGATGGTGTGCAAATGAGTCTTGATACTGAGGTAAGGAGGCTGCAGGAAAAGAGGGTAGGAAGGATTACAACAGTCTGTCAGCACAGAGACTGCAAGTCTCAACACAAGAGGTAGGATCAGTCTCCAGCATGTCTATTTAAGCCACTTCCACAGCTGGTTGCCTGCCTTGTTGGACTGCTCCCTGCAGCACGCTGCTTTCAGCTTGGTCTGCAGGAAGGCAGCTGCCACAGCAGTGTTAGGTACCCCTGGCATCTCCCATGTGGGTCTGACTCTCTGAGCAAGCGTGAGCCCTGATGGTTACCTTCCCTTCGCTGGTGGGGTACTGCTCGCAAAAGCCGCTCTTCTAGGTGATACAGCTACAGCGAGTTCCTTGGTCAAAACTGTTGGGTTTAGTGGAGACAAACGTGGAAAAGCCGTCAACTGCAGCACTGATAATTTTGGTGGAGGTGTTATTGTTTCTCTCTGGTGGCAAAACATACTCAGTGATGCTGGAGCAGTAGTTCTAACTTGGGCAGTGGAAGGTTTGGGCAGGTAAAAGCAAGAAAGCAACCTGCAGTGAGTTTAGAGGTATGTTTAGGAATTGAGCTTGTAGTAAACTCTCTCAGCATGGTGATTCTTTTGTGAAATTCATAATGAGTTGATTAAAAAAAAAAAAAAAAAAAAGTTAAAGGTATTACTGCTGATGATTAGAGTAAATGATGTTTTACTTCATTGCAGCTTGTTTATGAAGGGGAGAGTTACATTCTTCTGAAAATAAAAGTAAACAGAGAATTGTCTTTCCCAAATAGGAGTGTTTTTAAGCTTTTGTGACCAGGATACTAACATTTTAGATGAGAAGTTTGCATATCTCTCAGTACAAATACATGAATATGCTTATTCTCCTTCCTTCCTGGGACTTAAGTCGGCAAGTTTGAAGGTGCTGAAAGTGACCTTTTCTCATACAAATCTCTTGTAGCTGAAGACAGACTCAGAGAAGCGCTCAGTTACGGACAGCGAAACTTGGGGCAGCACTGAAGAACTGAAGAAACCAGAGGACGATTTTGACAGCAGCATAGACAGCAGTGGCAAGTGGAAAGGCCTTCCCTCTGGGCTATCTGAAGAGTCAGAGAAGGGGGGGCAGAAAGCACCCCTCTCTGTTTCACAGACGGGATCCTGGAGGAGAGGCATGACTGCACAAGTAGGAGCGACTCAGTCCAGGCATAAAGCGGGGACCAGTGCTCTCAAGACCCCGGGTAGGAAACTCCTCTAGTTCAGTTTATGACATTACAAATTAAGCTTTATACTTTGACTTCACTTTTAAGCAGTAAAGAATTTTTACAGGGTTAAAAATTATGAATGGGTATTATAAATGTGTGACAGACCTGAGGAACTGTAAGCATAATGGTAGTTATTCTCACAAATGATTCTAAACCAAGAATGCCAAAATATACTGTCATGTTCATTTCTTTAACAGTTAGTTTGCACAGTGCATAATAATAATTTATTAATCAAACACATATGTATCCATTGCATAAGTTGTGATTACATTTTGTTTTATTATTATAATTGTACACAACCTCTATTAGGAAATTCTTAAAATAATTTTTGGACTCATTTCTGCCTTGCTGTTACTCTCTAGAAAGCCTTTACCTATGATAAGTGAGCATATGTAGAAAGGACGAAATGTTAAAAGATTAATTATAAAGGTTTAACCTTTAAAGGTCAAACCAGGAGACTCAAAATGAGTGTTTCTGAACTAAACCTGAATTGTCATGTTCCGCATACTATATGTATTTTATAGTCCATTTTTAAGGAATAAAAACTGGAAAAATATCTGTTTTACAGACTTCTTCAGCACTAGATGAATTGTTACCTTCTGAAAGGCCTCTCAGAAGTAATAGCCACTTTTATAATCTGCTTTTGCAGAAAAAGAAATCAAAGTTGGTGGAAGCTGTTTATTGAGACCTTCTAATCCATCATTTTACTAGGGCAATATCAATCCTTTGTGGGACGTTTTCTAGCACTTCATTCCGTCCTTACAAAACACTTCATGAGTATGTATTAAACATCAGGTGCAGTGGTAACTGACAAGGGACTCCGCATAACGAACTCACTGTGAGCAACTTTTGTTTCTGTGCAATTTGGAACTGCTAAATATTGGTCAGCGTCTGATCTCGTAAGGTCTCCCAGGATCATTGCAGCAGTCAGTGCTCATACGGTTGTAACATTTACACACTTGTAACAGCAATTGAAAGAAGAGATCCTACCACAGTTACCATATGTCAAGCAAAGTTTCCCTTTTTTGTTGAAGATTTTGTTGAAGATTTATTTGAAGCAGCCACCATCCAGGATAGAACAAGGCCATAATTTTTTAAGCATGTACTAATAGCCTGTGTGTTTGCAGCATAGGTGCCTGATAAGTATCCTGGTGTGTGCAAGTGTCAGTGTGGCATAAAATCTGCACTGCATAAAAATACAAGTTGAATTATTGCTGACTTGTAGGTGTCACACTTTGTTACAGTTTAGTTCCTTAAAAGAAATCAGGCCACCTACCTCCACAACCTCAGTAATCATAAGTGTGAATTAAATACTTTGTTGTGCTAAATATTTGTGCCTTACAGTAGATGCTTGAATAGAAATTAAACCAGAATAGTAAGACCATTTTTGCCATCTTCTTTTAAGGTAGAGTAACTTTTTTAAACCTTTCTAAATGTTACGATAATATTATGTAGAAATATATGGCATATATGCAGTATGGAAGACAGCCTCATAAAAATCAAAATCCCTGAAAAGATATCAAGAATAAGACAAAGACTATTAACTCATGTAATTGATAACATTACAGGTCAAGAAGATTTATACCATGACAATATAATCTCTCTCTGATGATTTTTGTACCTAACAACAAAACAAATTTAGTTACAAGCTAAAAAAGTAATCAGTGAAAGCCAAAAAACTCAATAAAAGCATTAATTTCTACATGCATGATTAATGTCATTCTTCAGGAAATGTTAATTATATGTCATGTTTTACTTTCAGATAGTCCTTCTTACATACAGAAATACTATTAATAGAAGAAAATAAACCAGCAGAAGATAGAATTCCTAATAGTCCATTCTGGAGTATTTTCTACATCTACTCTCTCTTGCTATCTATAAAACTGCAAATTCTCAGGAGAATAACAGGCTTTTAATACTTAATGCTTACTTAAATGTATTGTACCTGATACTGACTGCTGATGGTTAACTAAGGAGTCCTAAATGCATGTGTTTTCTTAGGATAGTATTTCTGTTTACTTTTTCATTTTGAAATGTAACCACACAGTGTTAAAATTGGATTTGAAGATATTTCAGCTTGAAATACAAGTGACCTTTTCAAACATACTTTTATTTAGGAAAAACAGATGATGCAAAAGCTTCAGAAAAAGTGAAAACTCCCCTGAAAGGAGCCTCCATTCAGCGCTCTCCATCAGATGCAGGGAAAAGCAGCGGTGATGAAGGAAAGAAGCCTCCTTCCGGCATCGGGCGATCAACTGCTACTGGATCCTTTGGCTTCAAGAAGTCAGGGATGGGATCATCTACCATAATCACCACAAGTGGAGCGACTATCACAAGTGGGTCAGCAACTCTGGGAAAAATGCCCAAATCCTCAGCCATTGGCGGGAAGTCCAACGCAGGACGGAAGACGAGCTTAGATGGTTCCCAGAACCAGGATGATGGCGTCCTGCACGTGAACTCAAAGACGACACTGCAGTACCGAAGCCTGCCTCGCCCATCCAAGTCCAGCGGCAGCGGGATCCCAGGCCGAGGTGGACACCGCTCCAGCACAAGCAGCATCGACTCCAACGTCAGCAGCAAGTCTGCAGGCGCTACTGCCACCAAACTGCGAGAGCCAAGCAAGATCGGGTCTGGGCGGTCCAGTCCTGTCACCATCAACCAGACGGACAAGGAGAAGGAGAAGGTGGCCGTGTCGGATTCCGAGAGTGTCTCGTTATCGAGTTCCCCTAAATCCAGCCCAACTTCAGCAAGCGCCTCTGGCACACCAGGACTCAGGCAGCCAGGATCCAAATACCCAGATATTGCCTCACCCACATTTCGAAGGTAAGTGCTTTTCTGTGAATTGCTGGAGATGCTGTAGATAAAGGAGGAATTTTTAATATGTCTCACCAGTATCTACTGGGTGAAAAGGTTTTTCAGGGTATATTTTCCCATAAGTAGAGAACCAAGTATAAAGGCAAAAAGGGTAATACTTCTTCCCACAACACAATTATTGTCTAGGTCTAGGAGCTCCCCAGACATGACATGGCATGGCTGTTGCTTGAGTTTGGACCGTTTTAAGTATATTCCTATAATGACAGTTTGAAAGCTAGGATAAATTCTTATTGACAGTTCAGGCACATGGGAAGTTCTTTCTCAATAGTCTGAAAAATCCACGAATAAGACACCTCATTTAGGTGTGTTCTGTCTCTTGAACAAGTGGTGTGGCCTGTTCAGAGAACTGGAGCTCTGTAGGTTAATAACGTATTTGCTTGTACATTGGCAGCAGCTCCAAGTAGAAGAGTTTCATTATTCAAGATGCTTTGTTACATCTTTCATCATAAACACTAATCAAAACTAAATTTCAGTCGGAGATGCCCTATTGTAACGTTCTGGGATGTATAAATCGGCACGCAATTTTGTACAAAGCAGTTCCACTGTTGGAGAAAAAAAGGCCAAGAGTGCCCTCTTGTGGCTATTTAGCGAAATAGCATCTCCAGCTACCCGCTGCTGAAGGCGCTGTGGCTGTTTTGTGGGCTTGCTGATAAATAAAATGGATGCTTACATCATTAGCCATGCGTACTTCACATCACGATAAGCTTGCATTTATTTCTTATTAATTTATGAGCTGCCCTTCAACTACAGCTTGAAACATTTCCAGTAAGACATTGAGTCATTCAACAGTTTTACAGGATCCTGGGTATTTTTCATCATCACTGTGCAAATTTTCTTTTATATAATCACTGGGAGCTATTAAGTGAAATACACCTCTGTCATGACTGCCCTTGGAAACAAGTGGAGCACATTTAGCTGTGGTGCAGTTCATTCTGTCTGAATGGTTACTACATGACTAATGACCACATAAGCATCTGGGAAAAAGAGCAACAGAGGACAATTTTACACAAATACTGAGATGTTTGTTAAACTGTGAAGGATTTTGTGTTTGTTGCAATCATTTTAGCTGATTTGAGAAGTGAGGGGTTTAAAAGCGTAATGACTTAGCTGTGGGAATATTAAATTCCTGAATTTGGGTGAAAGTGTAATCTGTTCACACAGTAATAAGACAAGAATGTGCTTATTTTACCTCTCTGGGAGGGTCTGCATGTGCAAAGAGCACGTCTGAATAGGAGTAAATGAGAGCTGTTGTTAATGAAACGAACCCTGACTACTGTGATATGGTTAAGTGAATTTCATTTTGAGATGCCATTGAACAACTAGGTAGGCATGATTTTAGTAGCAGTAATTAAAAATGTGTAGTTTGGCTGTTAGGATGTTACGCCATGAATGTTTAATGTGGCTATCAGTTTCTCTAAAGCTATTTGTTTTACATTTAGGTTGTTTGGTGCCAAGGCAAGTGGTAAAGCTGCCTCTGCACCCAGTACTGAAGGTGTGAAACCCACATCGGCAATGCCCAGCCCTAGTACCACCTTGGCACGGCAAGGCAGCCTGGAATCGCCATCCTCGGGCACAGGCAGCATGGGCAGTGCAGGTGGGCAAAGTGGTAGCAGCAGCCCCCTCTTCAGTAAACCTTCGGACTTAAATGCAGATGTTGTAAGCTTAAGTCACTCCTTGGCTTCCAGTCCCGCCTCAGTGCACTCTTTCACATCAGGTGCTCTTGTGTGGGCTGCAAACCTGAGCAGCTCTTCAGCGGGCAGTAAGGACACACCAAGTTACCAGTCCATGACTAGCCTGCACACCAGTTCCGAGTCTATTGACCTTCCTCTTAGCCATCATGGCTCTCTCTCTGGACTGACAACAAGCACTCAGGAGGTTCAGAGCCTGCTCATGAGGACGGGAAGCGTCAGATCTACTCTTTCGGAAAGGTGAGCTTGCCTATAGATACAGTGACCACAAAACCAGTGAGAGGCAAAAGGACAGGAGCCAAAAAAATAAAGCCTCCATCTGTTTTCCTAGAGGGACACTGTTTAATTAGCAGCCTAGTCCTGTATGTAAAAAAGGAAGGAAGGAAGAAAAGAAAGCTCAAAGTAATTGCAGGCATTGGATGTGGAATCAACTGCCTTTTAGAGTTTTACCAGTACTTTTTCTACCTCAAGAAATTTTTTTTTTTTGTTCCCTTTTTCTAGAGAAGAATGAGAGAAAAGGGAAAATTGTCCAACTAAAGGCATCTCTATAAAGAGCCACGCAAGGAGTCCTGCATGCTAGCTCTACCTGCCCTTCCAGCATTCAACAGCTCCACAGCTGTCTCACTGCCCTCTGGCTAAGAAACCTGCTCCAGACATGGGACCCCAACAGTTATCTTCCCATCAGCACAATGCAGAGGCAGAGCTGGAGGGTCCCTGCCTTCAGCCGACCATGCAGACTTGCATTAAAATATCCAGCCCTGACAAATATTTTCTTACATGATAATCATTACACAGACATTAAAATGCAGTTTCACTTGCAGAGATATAGTTTACAAGACAAGACCCTTGCTATAATCACAATCCTGGATAGCATTCTGGAACAGATGGACAAAAGCAAGAAAGGGTTTTCCCCTGTTAAAGTCTGTTAAAGACTGCTGTTTTACCATTTAAGTTATATTACAAAGTGGTGTAACCACTGAAAGATTATTTTTTTTATGATTATTATCATTATTTTAGTGGAACTTTTATTTGACTATTGTAAAGGGAAAAAAAATGAACTTTTGTAGGCAGTCAGTAATTTTCACATCCTGATTTGAAAATGATACTCTTATCTCACATGGGGAGTGAAAATTTAATATTCAATATTTCATTAACCTTGGATCCAAAAAACAAAATTATACTGAATCATAACTATTTAAAACATTTTAAGGATAAAATTAGCTGTTTGGAAACAAAAGAAGATTTTTTGTATACATGTGAAAAATCAACTATGTTAAGAACATTTTCTCCTTTATATTAAACCAGAGGTTATTCAATACCAAACCTTTCCACGGAAAGATTTCACTTTCAGTGAAGCAGCATTAAAAATCAAAACAAAAGTCTAGACAACTCTTGATCAAATCCAGATGAAAACTCTCCACACAGTTCATTCTCTTATGTTGCATTTATAAGTATTACTATATCAGCTAAAATCACACCTCCAACTAACATGACAACACTATAAAATGTGCATACCAATAAAATCTATGATAACAATAGTAGTTAAAAGGACACTGATACATGAGTGATTCATAACTTGCACTTTGCCTTTAATTTTCTAAATAGCAATTTGCATTGTGTGCCATCAACTGAATGTGGTAATATTTCTTAGAAAGTTAATTATTAATATTAAATTATAAAAACCTCCACTAATTTTTACTACTGCATACTACTACAGTAGTATACGTACTACCCTAATTTTTACTACTGATAGTGAGGTCAATAAGATTATGTGGAAGAGTGTTGAATTTATGCCGGAGATCATATTTATGCAGAGGATGTTAAACATCACAGTTGAAATGTTAATGGTTTGGCATAAGCTCCTGAGCAACCCCCGCTACTAATACTTTATGTATTTGTTCAGTGACTTAATTTCAGTGGTTCCAAATACTTTGCCTTTGGCAATATTTTAAGTTTCAGATTTGTCCATATGGGGTTATAATGACTGAGTCCGGAGAGAGCCATTTATCATGTTGATCTGGCCTCCAAACTAATATATATACCTAGAGAAAATGGTATCAGTTCTGGAATTGTAGCCCCAGTAGGGTTTTGGCCGTTTTATTTTTCTAAAAGGCCTGTTACAAGTGCTATGCCATTTCTAATCTGTTTTATAAAGTAAAACCTCCACATAGTGAAATATTTTCTCTAAACAAAAGCATTGTTTTGCAATGTTAGAGGCAGATATTTTTGGCAAAATTTAACGTCTTTTTTCCTTTGTAAGCCATTGTGGGGGGGACTCAGATTATATTTTAGATACCTCTGGCAATATATGTTCTGTTCAGGCAAAGCATAAGAATTATCTGCAAAAGGCTTATTCTTTTTGTTCAGTCACTCTAGAGCTTGCAAAGACTGAAAGAGCAGTCTGTACAGCGAAATATATTAACATAATGTAGAGACAAGATCAGAAAGACCAAAGCACAAAATGATGCAGAACTAGCAGGCTACATGCATTCTGTGCAGATAAATTCTAGGGAAAGCTAAAAGACAAGAAAGAGTTAATAATAAATGATACAAATAAGTTTCTTTTTTGCTTTGATGAATCGTTGATTATGGTTTGATAGCTAAGCATCGCTAATGACACGCATGCTAAAAGGGAAGGAAAAGGTTAAAGATCACTTAGAGACATCTCCAGTTCACTGGTCGTGAAGAACTTTTCGATTCCCTGCTACAGACAGTCTGAATTAGCCCTGCAGTCTCTGGAGCTGAAGAAGAGGTTTTGAAGGGCATGCACTGGGAAAGCAGAGTGAGGAGGTGGGGTGGGGTGGGGTGGAAGCTGAGGCGATTTGTGGGCAAGGCCCCCTTGACCTCAGGTCCTTGGAAAGATAGAGAGGATGTTAAAACAGATTAAGTAACAGATAGTATGGGATTTGTCAGTAACAACCTCTTAAATAATTTAATTTATTTTCTGGAAAATAGACTTTGTGAATAGAGGAGAGGAATTATGGTAAGAAATCCTGAACTTAGTAAATCTGTAGGTGTTGTTTAACACCTCATAACATTCTCATGAGCAAATGAGTAGAATGTAGTTTGTTAGAATGAAGGGATGTAACAAGGCAGGGTATATTTTCCCAAATACAAAATAGAGAATGACGAGGCAGTGTCTAAGGGGATGTAATGCAATTTTATTGGGATAAAACATTTTCCCAGTAATCTGCAAATAGATGTATCCCATGTAAGACTTAGAAAGTAGTTATCCCATTCTACTTTTTCATGTTAAGGCTTTAACTTAAAGATTTTGGGACACTAAGTTTTAAGAAATTTTTTTTTTTTTTTTTTTTTTGTAATTGGAAAGAACACAGAAAATGAGACTGAAATTTCAAGGCACGGGTTTCCTGCTAAAGGTAGTATCCCCTGGCTGCCTTCAAGAGCATAGTCACCTGCCACGAAGACAGCAAGTCTACATCGTCTCTGCTACTGCCACTTGTGCCCATACATACCTGGCAGGTCCCTGTCCCTCCAGAGACGATCAGGTGTTGCCCACAGCCAGTCTTTAGGCTACCCACCAAGCAATGGTATGGCACAAACCAGCAAAATATTACTTCTTCAGCAAAATTTGTATCTGATTCAGGACCTTTGTCAGTTTTGCACTATCAGTATTCATTTAGACAAGTCCAGTTCTGTTGTTGTAGCATTGTAACTCAGTATGTAGGAGGACACTTTCAATTTCAGCTTACTTCAATTTAGAGGGATTAAAATAAACCAGGGAGTTCCATATACTCTAAAACAAAACTCTCTACTGGGGTTAATTGGTGAAATAACACTAGTTTAATTGATAAAATTTTCCATGTGGACACATCACAAATAATTTTTTTAATCCTTAATTGCTGTTGGGCATTACAGATTTGTATATTTTTTTCTTGTTGGTCTGAGTAACACAGCAACAAATGCATTAAAAAAATGCAGAAATACGGAAATTTACAGTGCAATTTTATATCAGCAAAAAACGACTGCAATTAAGATAAGCAAAGTTGGAAGTATTTTCTAATTACATGACTGCTTTGTTTTGGCTTATTTCATTAGAATGTATTTCAGTTTTGAGAACCATGACTGTGCATTGAAACACATTTAAGGTCTTCAAGACTTCCTATTGTTGTACATTATAGGCAGAGCTGATGGTTGTGGTTTTAAGGTGTGAAACAGTGCATCATGTATCAGATTTTCTGGTGTGCTCAGCCATGTATAGAAACTCATTTATAAGTCCCATATCAGCTTGGCCCAGCCTGTCCTAGACCACCCTGGGTGTCCTTAGCTTGCAATAACATGTTTTATTCCATAGCAGCTCTGCAGCAGGTAGATATAGCCCAAAGATATTATGGCCATTCTCTGCCTTGACAAACTGAAGTCAACACCAAGGACAAGGAACTGAAAACTGTAAGATCATCTGTAATTCCCCCAAGAGAACTTGCAGATGGTTTTAGCAGAGCAAAACAAACAAAGGGAATAGATACACAATAGGATCAATAACTTCAGCCTGCGTGTGCATATGTATTCCTGCAAGACTGATTATGGCAATTGACACAACAAAGGAAAATATCAGAAAGACTAGCAAATTCTCAACTTCATACAATACTGGTGTGTTTTGAACAAAAGAGACAGATGTTCATGAGTGCAATGCTTCTTTTGGGAAAGGACTGACTTTTTCTTCATATCGTCTTTATAGATCTTTAGAGCACACAGGTCAGGCTGGAAGTGCCCAAATGGGGTCACTGAACATTGCAATTCAGTTCCATTTACTGAAAATTCAGTTTCTGTAGCAGTAACATACCCAGCTTCTTGATGAGGGAGTGCTTTCAGGTACTAAAAACATGGCCACATATGGCTCTGAGTTAATAGTTACATAGAACTCTGGTTAATAGTTTAATGTAACTAGCTGAAATCTAGAAGCATCTTTGCAAATTTTAATGTATTAAAAATGCAAAATGAATGTTTTCTACATTCACTTTTATGCAGTTGCAATAATTCCGTATTATGTTGAGGAACATTCACCCCAGTTTCATTTGGGTGTCTGAAGTAAAAAGATTTTAGCAAAATTCTACTGACACTTTTAGCCTGTGTATCTGACTTCTTTAAACTTTTGGCTTGTGGATTGTTTATAAGGGAGCACTGATTAGCTCCCTTATTTTTAGATAATGTGATGTAGATTATTTTTAAATATATAGGATTTCAAGCTAAATAAATATTAGAAAATATGTTGTTCATTAGGGAATTCAAAATTTTTACAGAAGGGGCTGTTTTCCTCATGATTGTTTATTTGTTTTAAAATTTAGAGATGCATAAAGATACATAAAGCATCAAGACCCCATCTTGTCTGTAAAGAACTAAAAAACACATGAATCATGCATTCAAATTTATGTTCTCTTTTTACCAACTATTCTTCATTCCTGTTAGATATTTCAGGAGCAAAATGCTGAAAATTATATCCTGTCTCCAACAGAGAACTATCCTTACATGGACCACTGGGCCTATACTGGCATTCTGCTAAGTTTCTTTTTCAATTTACTTTGTCCCCATGAAGAACAAGGCCCTGATTAAAGTAGGAAAATTACTTATAAATGTTCCTGGTACTCTGTTAGACTGAGTGCTACTGGTAACTCCAACAATATTTTCACTGCCTTTACGTACCCTGATGAAGGTGGCCACATGAAAGTACCCAGCAACCCTTGTGAAGTAGAAACTGACCTTTAGTAACAGTGTGAGAGTTTTCTTGGATAGGAGGTATGGTCCTAAGTTATCGTTGTACTCAGAGGTCTGATTATGATATGTAATACAGAAACCTTCAGAAGCCATTTTGTAATTTAATCCATATGGTGACACTACATTATGTTAACAGAAAAAAAACATTGCCACATTTAATTGATGATAGCAAGTTCAAGTTCTACCCACACTAGTTGAGTACTAATCTTCTAAGTCTTTTTTGGGAAATGCCCAAATGGCCTGCCGTTTGAAGGAAGGCTAGTGAGTGCCCTTCCAGGCAGCTCTGGTGCTGCCTGGTGATGGGGTTTGAAATAGGAAAATGCCAGCCATAGATCTCTGATAATCAGCCACCCTGCTGTCTTTGTGCATGAATATACAACAACGTTGCTCTGGTGCCGCTTTTTCATTGTCCACACCATGACTTTGCTATGCAAGACCTGCAGCAACAGAAAGCCAAGGGTCTGTATGTTTAGCACGTATTTCTTCAAGCTGAGCTGTCATTTGGCTTCTGGCAAGGCCATGCTGTCTCCTAGCAGGTGCCGCAACCTTCATTTCTTTTGAAAATCTATTGGCGCATCATAGGAAACTGTGAAAAATAAAGATTCACACTGTGACCATATGATTCTTGCACAGATTGTGGGGTGAAGCTGCAAGAAGGATAGAAATGGTAGGGAAGGACTTCTTTATGTCTTGGACAGTCTCCAAATTACTATTGACCCGGCTCAGAGCTTGTCTAGTTGAAAAATGAACGTGCAACAGTGCATGTTCTATTCTGCCCTCCCATGAGTCAGGGATTTATTGTGAAAGATACATTAAAAACATTAAATGACCTTCAATTTTGCACCCATATCTAGACCTTTAAAATCTGTAACAGTCATGTTTGCTGTATGTCCTTAGGGATTTTTTTTGTTTTAACAGCATGCAGCTTGACAGAAATACACTACCCAAAAAGCGATTAAGGTATATATATATTTTGAGCATGACTGTTGCTTCTCTGTTTTACTGTAACTTTTTCTACCTTGTGTTTCCCTTTCTTTCTCCTTTTGTTGATCCTGTTTACAACAGAGTTCTTTGTATTTAGATTCAACCCAAAACTTGTAGGTTTTAACAATGGACTTTTCCTGTCCAAATCTGCTTAGTGAATAAATTTCCTTTCTAGATGTATCTTCGAAAATGAATAAAATTAAGAGTAGATTCCTAATGGGATGAATCTTAAGAGGCTTTAAGTCTTGGAGATCTAAAAGAAAGAACAAGATGTGTTTGCAATTCAGTGGGACTAATTGTTGAAAACATTGAGAAAAACAAAGTTTAATAGGTGGATCTGAACTTGAACTCCAAATGCAAGCACTCATGCAATTTGAAGACCTAGTAAAGGGTAAATCCAGAAAATATTAACTTTAATGTCCAAGATTTTTAAGTATAAAATGATCCCTGCTCCAGCTACTAATCTTCCTGGTCCGTTCCTAGCAATACTGAGTCCACTTCTAATAATTTCCCACTAATTAGAGCCATCTTCAACACAGAAAACAAAAGTCATCTGCCTTCTTCTGTGCTCCATGTTTAAAAGAGGAAATCATTGGGTAATTTATCTTGTCTCATCAGGCATGTCAGTTTCTGTCACTAATCCAGGAAGTAGACTTGGCAAGCAAAGCGATATGTACATGTGCACAGACAGTCTGCAGCCTTCCAGTCACAAAAACTACATGGCTAAAATCTCTTGAGTTCTTTGAAAATAACAGTGTTTATGAAATGGAAAGGTAGTGCTAAAGTGTTGTCAGTAGGTAGCACCTTCTGCTCTTCTGCACTATCCTTTCCTTAAAAGCATTTAATTATATTTCCCATTATCGCAAAACAATCCCTTTGGATTGAGAGAGAATGGAAAAGGTGGAGGACATGAAAGAGGCATAAATGGGGCCCAGCAAGGGTACAATGGGTTGATTGAGGTTTGTGGCTAACAGATTGTAATGGTGGCTGAAAGCTGAAAGTGAAGTGGAGTGGAGAAACAGCTTATAGGCATGCAAGCCTGATTAGCTATCCCAGAAGAACCATCAGTTTGATTTAATGGACAGAGACTCAAGAACAAAACTCAGATCCTGAATTCTCATTTTACCATCCTTCTGATCTGAGAACCACTGAGTAACTCTTCTATACCACATTCAAAGGCAAAGATCGTAGCTGTTTTTTTGAAACTAGAAAGGGAGTAAATATTTAATCAGGACAAGATGTTTTAATGCCTTAAAATACTGCACAAAACCCCAAGCACAACATGAGAATTTGCATGTTCATTCAATCTGCTTTCTAAGCGGAGATGCTGCCTCACAGGCCTGAGGCCAGAAATATCAAAAGCCCTTTCAGCTCTGCTGTTTGGGGAACACTGATGGCTCATGACAGTGGTGAAGAAGGTGCTCATTTTTCAGCAGGAGACTGTGCTGAGTGAAGCAGACTATTGCAGACGCTGCTGAAAACAATCTCTTGGTTAAGACCCACACTGCCTGCACATTTTACTTTTTAATCACTGCCAGAATTGCCCTTCTTCCAATCCAGCCAAAAAAGGCTGGAGCAATGAGTTATCAGTTCTCCTTCTTATCCTATGTGGCAGTTGCATGTTTTATTGGATTGTTATAGGAGCAGTTGATGGATTATTTGATTTCCATGTCTTTCCTGTCCCTTTCCCTCCCTGCAGTTTGGGGCAGGACACAATGCCAAGTAGCATTCAGAGCAGCAGACCATGCCTGTGAACATAAGTCATCATTACCAGTGCAAACTGCTTTTTCAGAGCTGTTGATCTGTTTCACTCCTTTCATCTAACCAATTGCCCATGTGACGTGGCAGGTGTTATTTCGTAAGCAGCTACTCACCTTTCTTGGCTTCTAGTCTGTCCGTTGCCCATCCTAGCCACGCAGCTCCCAAGCTTTTGCATCAACCTATACACTTCCTATGGCTTTGAAGTTCTTTTCTGTCAGCTCAGTTATCTGTTTTCTATGGTGTGTCATTATATTTCTTCAAAGGAAGTGAATGCTGATTTGGGGAGGGGGATGAAACTGAAGGGATTTAAAGTCTTGTGGTTTTTTTTCTGTTGTAGTAAGACAGTAAACATTACCTTGGTAAAATTCCTGGTTATAATCACTTGACTAATTAGACCTGATGCATTCCAAGGGCTTGGTTTTCTCTAACTGGTAACGAGTATTTATGTCACATTCATTTATTTCCAAATCACCATCTTGTCATTGTTTTGAGCAAGTCAGATGTGGTTTTTCAGATATACTCCATCATCCCGGCAGACAAGTCAGGAGGAAGGCAAGGAGTGGCTACGCTCCCATTCAACTGGAGGCCTGCAAGACACTGGCAGTCAGTCCCCGCTTGTTTCTCCTTCAGCTATGTCTACATCTGCAACTGGAAAATATCACTTTTCCAACCTGGGTAAATGCTATTTCCCTTCACTCTTTCTTCCACTTCAGAATAGCATCCTTAAATTCATCTGTTCATATGTCTTAGTTTGTTAAACTAGATAATCCATTTAAACATCTCTATCGCTGTATTTGGGACTTCAGTAATGGAGGGAAACTCACAGGGTTTTTCATGGAGGAGATAAGAGTGCCCCCTATTTTGTATACAGGAAAAAAGCACACATTTTCTTTGGTTTGCCCAAGGAAAAGAAAATCTAAGGCAGAGCTGGAAATTAGCCTTTAGCTCACAGCTACTCATCTTTTACCCTGTCTGAGGTTTCACAGAGGCAATAGGACTCTTTCCAATGAGTTTTGTGGATTTCAACCCGGATGTTAAACATTGTTTTTTTCCTATATACAGGCTTGTTTTGAGACACGCCTTTCCAATGCAAGTGGCTGCACTTAGCTATAACTGTATGGGGCCCAATCCACGTGCTATCCTTACACAGAATATAATATTATGGGATGTGTCATATTTTAGGTTTACTTGGTTACAGGTCAAGATTTAGATTTGATTCTTCTGAATCTTCCTTCAAGTTAATACAACCCAAATCTAGTTTTGTTAGTAATTTTATTTTTTCTTTAATGATTAATAGAAAACCTTTTATTTGTACAGCACTGGACACAACCTGGGTTCTCATGAGCTATTTTATTTTAGGTCATTACTGGGGAATTTGCTGCAACCTATGAAGCATTCACACTTCTGTCACTTTGTCACAGCTTCTGGCATTTGTCGGTTACAATCACTTGAAAGCAATTTGATCACCCATACAGATGTTAGTCTTTATTATGTATAGGAAAAAGAAGTTGAACAAAGTGAATTTTAAAAATGAAATTAGATGCTTTCTGAGTAAACCACCGCTTCAGATTTTTTTCTATATATTCACAGTAGGTTTACACACAGGTCTGTTTTAGCAGTGATTTCCTCACTCTGTCATTTTCTGCTTACTATTATCTTCTTTTTCTTCCTGTTCATAGTTCTTGCACTCACATCAGAGAGTAATAGGATCTGTTTTCTTTGTTTATTTTGTTGTTTTCCTTTACAGCCTACAATTGTCATAGCCCCATGGGATAATTAGTTTTCACAGCACAACTTCAGGCATGTCCTGAATTATCTAAAACAGAAGTCCCAACACTTAGGCTGAATTTGGATGGACAATTAGTTGCTTCTTCTAGGCACTGGGTGCATGTAGTCTAGGTCAACCGTAACCAGGCTTTCCTCCTACTGGC
>VXAV01006804.1:160860-171886 GCA_013399715.1 Alectura lathami | reverse complement strand
GTCATCTCTCAGTGTTAAATACAACATAACTGTGGGGAATTTGCCTGGTTAGCGTTGCCAGCAAGGCTGAAATGAAGAAGAAAGGACTATGTATTTATGTCTTGGTTGCTAAAGACTTTCAAGTAAATTGTCATCATTTTAAAAAGTTCACTCTACGAAACTTACCTCAATAAAAGCTTTCCCAAGCTTATTTTTTTTTTCTGGCTTTCACAATGCAGCAAAATTACAGCAAAAAAACACTGGGACTGTCAGTTCAGCAAACTAGCTGTTGGGAAATAAACATGTACCTGACGTCTTTAGTTGGTTAGCTATGTTAGCAAGAAGTCATCCTTTCACATAGCTTTGCCAGTAAAACTTGTAAGTGATCATCAGGCCTTAGAACTGGTTAAAGTGACACTAGTTTATTTTTAACAACAGGTTACTGATAGACCCCCTACGGTATTCATATTCTCTACACTTGAGTGATACTTTTTTAATTCTATGAAGATTATTTTCAGTGTACTTCCTAGTTCTACTTTTTCAATACACAAATTGACTTCTCAGGTCCCCGTCTTTTCCTCCCTTGTCCCATGGATGTTGATGGCTCCAGAGTGTGGTTCACAGACCTCTGGAACTATTCCCTGGTGCCCTATCTTCTGGAAGCGGTGAGAGAAGGACTCCAGGTATGTCATTTGCTTCCCAGCAAAATTTTTTCTTAGTTTCTTAGGCTTTCTCTAAGTTACTTTTAACTAATGCATCCAGTGTGAATGCTGTTGCATTCACAAGAAAAAATCTGTGGTGAGATTGCAGAAATCAGTGTTGAGCTCCTTTTGACTTACTTCTAACCTGAGCAGGTCTCAGTCTGCCTGTACATGTGAGAGTTAATAACCCTTACACTGGTGTAAGAAAAGAGCTTTGCTCTGCCTGATCTTCTCCAATATATTTACATTTATATTTATATTGAAATTTACATTTACATTTAAAGTATGTATGAAGGCAGGAGGAGGAAAGCTTGTGAACAAAGATATTTTTACCATGCAGAGGAAAATATTTACTGGCTTTATCTAACTAGTTTGAGATCATTTACTCTTTGAACCCTGCTGAACATGAGAATCGGTCTGTATTCATCCTTGTATCTTGCACCACCACTTGTATTTCTCTTAGTTTTGTTCTCTCCTTTTGTCTTCCTCTATATGGGCTAAGGTCTTCTCCTGACTGTAATTATCACTGTGGATAACAGTACTATCAGTTCAGAGTACTTTACTGTTCCTTCCATCTTGTCTTCTCCAGGCCTAGGTGTTAATACCGGTTCCATTCTCTTAACATTCTCTGTTTATTAGTACTGAACTTGTAATGTTTTACGGTAATTTTAGCAGGAGGGCTACAGATAGTTTCACTGTAAGCTGTCTCATATAGATTAAGATTGGGGACCATTGCACAGTTTTGGAGAAAACCTAAATCTTGAAATTAATCCAGATTTTTTTTCCATTTTTGTCTGGCTTGCTCCCTTTTCCTTTTATGTACTGCAACTCTATGCCCTCTGAAAAGCTGCATTGTGGAAAGGGATTCTTTTTGCCATACATGACAGTGAAAGAAATTACTGCACAGGGCAGAGGGGATTGTTATGGAATAGTCAAAGAACCGTGTAAGCAGCTGCAGTTTCTTTATCACCTTGTACTGACATAGTGGCATGCTGACAAGATGGAGGTTTCGCATCTTGCCTGTTGAATATCTCACACTTTCCTAAGACTGCTTATCTCTCTGGGAATTACAGGGTGTTTATGCTGTGCAAAAAACTTCCAAACATCTGATAGAACAGCCACAGTGAGATTAACAGCGCTTGTTTAGATCAGCTATAAAAATGCAGTGATATTCATTGTGTTCATATATTTCCAAGGGTACCTACTTAAATGAGAACTTCAATTTTGGAGCAGAAGATGGCAGCAGACAGAAGAAAATATGTTGTTTCATGAGCCATTCCAATTTTTATATGCTTTGGATGCCTCCCATAGAATAGCATTATTAATAATAAACAGAAACCTTTTACATGATATAGTTAGATGTTCCTAGAACCAGGGAGGGGTAGAAAATGACTCTCTAGCCTGGTATTTGTAAACTCACTTGTCAGGTGCACAGTTTACAAACCTTGTCCCAGATTCCAGGAAGGGTTTAGTCACTGTTCATCTCAGGTGAGGGGAAGTGCTGCCTCCAGCCAGGAGTTAGCTTGCTACCTTCCTGAGAAAAAATTCCTCTTGGCTTGTTTAAGCAGATCCCTGCTAAATAGCCAAGCCTCTGTGTAGGGCAGAAGGAGTCTGAGTAGCTCTGTACACAATATAGGAGACTTGGCTGCCTAACCTGAAGCTCCTGATTCAGACATTCAGCTCCTGCCTGGGAGCAGGTGTTACAATGATAAGCATCTCTCTGGCTTCAGCGCTAGAATCCTTTACTAGTTTAATCCCATTAGGAGCACAGCCCATCTCAATGCCTCTGCCAATGTTATGCTGTTTCTTGGATTGTGTGAAGCTATTTGAGAGATCACAGAAAGCCCTGGTGGCAGGCTCCCAATCCCCATGTGTCATTGTCACTGAAGGCACCACAGCTAAAGGAAATCTGTAAAGCAGCAACCAAGGGTCTCTCAGTTGACATGTTTCTTCTGAACAGAAGTGTAGGGAGGGTGCATTTTAGTGAGGAAGATACCAGGCCTCCTAAACTTACAGTATTCTCATTCTTCCTTCCTTCTGTCCTTCCAGATTCATAAGCCTTTTTGTGCTTTACAGTAGGGAAAACCTATCCTTTGTGAATTTCTTCTCTTAACCTTGTGAAAGATCTCAGTGTGTGGACAGATGTCTGCTTCTGCATCCCATTTTGCTAGGAGTAAAGAACAATCTGTGCTGTCACTTCTTAATTCACTTCAAACAAAATCCAATCAACTTGGACATTTCAGATAGATCTGAGATAATTTCACTGTATTCCTTAAGCAAGTTACCTAAAGGTCTCATTTCTCATATAAAAAACTTGTATCTCCCACTGCTGCCTACCAGTATCACTAATTACGGAGTGCTTTTCAACTTGCAGCCACTCTGTGCATTGAATGATCACTAATGGAGACGAAGCCTTGCCAATGTGTTATCATGTCTGAACACTGAGCATGTCTGAAAGCAAACTATTTACTAAAATGGTTTAGATGAGTTTGGTTACTTTTGTCTGCTATTACCACTGGTACTGAAAACTGTAGCATACTTATCTGTGTTATATCCACACTACAGATGTATGGTAAGAGGGCACCCTGGGAAGATCCTTCCAAATGGGTAGCAGATACGTACCCATGGAGCTCTGCATCTCTACAGCACGAGTGGCCGTCATTACTTCAGTTAAGGCCTGAAGATGTTGGTTATGAAGGTTATACATCAGCAAAAGAAGGAACAACCTCAAAGCATGTTCCACAGACTGATACAGAGGGGGATCCCTTGGTAAGATCTAAACTTAGGGAAATATGATTTTCTATGTGTACTTCGCTGTCACATGTAAAATTATACACTGTACAGTAAAAAAATGTGCTGTACACCTATTCACTATTTAAAAGTGTGCTTTTAAAAAAAAATCCTACTAGAGGTTATAACAAATAATGAAAATAAAAGGAAAACCTAGCAAGAGGGCAAGAACCACCATCACATTGATATGTCCCTAAATATGCATTTCCCATCTGCCCAGAAATGTTTCTATCCATCTAGTGTTCATTGTTATAACATTTAGGTACCACTCTTAAGCAACTAGATTAATCAGTTTACTCTGAAAACACCTGTCCAGGTGGGGCACTTCATCATCTACATTCTATAAATGACGTACTGAGAAACTCACATTATCTAACTTTGCGATCATAGGGAATTTAGTGGAAATGCAAATCAGAGAGCTATCCTCCCATTCCCCAGAACATTTCAAGATAATGTAAAAGGAATGCAAGTATGGTGGCATTAAAAGATAAGAGGTTGATTTCCCTAAATGCCAGGCATTGTTTTACTTAAATATGATCCCAGACGTCTGGGTTTACCATTGCTGCCTGTGGTAATGGAATATTAAACAGCATACATTGAACTGCTGTTTCAGTATTTTACTTTTTCTATAGACTGTTTGTCGTAATTCAGAATACCATTTTAGAGAATTATACCTCTGGCGTACAGGGAACCCTTTGAAGAAGGGAATTTCTTAGAGGAAAATGCATTTAACTCTTATCAGTGCTAAAGCAATGACTTCTCAACCTCCCTGAAGTGTTTGGAGGAGGGTTTGTTACCCAAACAGACCTTGCATACCAAGGAAATCAGCTCATCCGATCCCCTGTCTTCCAGAACATAAGATTTGGCGTGATTGTTTGACCCTGTGATTTCGGCTGCCAGTGGGTGTATTGTCCAGGCTTACAGCACGTGCATTATCTCCTTTCACTAAGATGAAAATACGTGGGCAGGCAGAGTTCAGTGTCCTATCACCCTTGCTCCCTGCACACTATGATCATTTGTTGTTTACAGCTTCCTGTGTCTGGCCAGTTGTCAGAAGCCTGAATTGTAAATGTGGGGCTTGAGGAGGCACACTGACACATGGGGAGCACAATCATATCCAAAGACTGCACTTATACAACCAGGACATTTCACAAGCAGGCTGTATTACACACCCACTGCATGCATCCAGTATTCTTAAACATGGATGCTTATTAACCTTCAGCAGAAGCTTCCTGAAGGCATTAAAGAGTATTAAATGGTCTTCAATTCCAGGCGAAATCTTTGCAAACTGTGTGGGTTGAAACCATAGAAATGTCAAGATTCCTGAGCAAACAGGGAAAAAGAGCTCAACACACACACACAAGAATACCTTTGCCTTTTTTTTCATTGCCTGTTTTTTTTTTTAGAGACAACTTATTTATTCCTTGAAAAACACTAAAACAGTGTCAACATTGCTTGCAGCCTAGAGTATGCTGGCAGAAGTGAATGTTTTATAAATAAAATCCTAACAGTTATACAGTTAGGCATCAAGAAGCCAAGCAATTTTCTGTGGCTTATTGCTGCATTTTGATGCTTTTTCAGATGGCCTCATGTCCTAATAATGCCCACATGAATTTCTGGGGCTCCCCCTCTCCTGGAAATGAGGCTTTGTTGCTGTTCCCCTGCTGGGCCAGCCTCTCAGCAGCACGTGGGACCCTTTTAGGAAGCAGCTGGCCTTAGTCCACCCCATGCCCGCTCCCTCCCATTCTCTCTCTTGCAGAGGGGGTATGTTAGTATGATTATGTTTTCAGTTGCTTTTCCAATGTGGTGCATCTATGCCATCCAAAAATGATCTGGAAGCTTGACTGTCTCCAAATATGGACCCAGATGTCCAGCTGTGATATGGCTTCGTTCCCCTGCTGGTGGTGCAGCTGCAGCCGTTCTCACCCCTGAATGAAAGAGAGCTATCAGGCAGCTCCATTATATCCCTCTGGCTCTCTGGACCTTTAAACTCACATTGCTATTTAAAGACCAGAAGGCATTGAAAAGGGTGCCAGGAGGAGCTGCTGACACCCTGCCCTTTCAGAAATCCTTTTGTACAGTCCCCTCAGCTAGATACCAGCACACCTCATACAGCAAGGCAGCTTAATTAAATTTTAACACGGCCACTGCAGCATTAAATGAGACAAGATTATGTAAACATTTCTTTCTTCTTTCAGATGAATATGCTAATGAGGCTTCAAGAGGCAGCCAACTTTTCAAGCGCACAAAGCTGTGACAGCGATAGCACCAGTCACCATGATGACATTTTGGATTCGTCCCTTGAATCAACTCTCTGAAAGGGACAACTCTTGGTGGAGGATTATGGTAAAATCTGCTTCCACTAGACCACTGCCAGTATTAAAGCAGCACGCTGAGGTCCCTGAATGAGAACGGTGTGTTGTAGGTAGGCAGGAGACCTAACTGCAAAGTCGGGAAGAAAAATTGAAGTGGAAAGCTTGAATTAGTTTAATTTCAAGGCATTTAAATACCTATGGAGCCAAGAGAGTCTCCGTTTGTCAACTGGAAAGGGCCCTAGATCCAGGGCATACGAGCAGATTGCACATGTGTTAGCCAAACTGGAATTTTTTTTCCTTTTCCTCTTTCTCTTTCTCTCTCTCTGCCTCTGTCTCTCTCTGTCTCTGTTTATCTGTACAAGTTTACAGTGCAACTTTTTTTTTTTTTTTTTTTTTTTTTTTTTNTTTTTTTTTTTTTTTTTTTTTTTCCTTTCCTTTAACCTGAGGCACTGCATGAACAATGCGGTCTTCTAATTCTCTTCTAACCTCTGTTGTGCCACATGGTGCTGGTCACAGGACTGCAGTGGTGTCTGTGTTGTACGCTACTGCCCATTCCAAAATGAGTCAAAGATGATGATAGTAACTCAGAAAGCACAAACAGTATTGTGCAATCACCAGAAAACGACTGTGATATGCTGGATAAGTGCCAATTTAATTCTAACTGCCATGGTCACGGTGATGCGCTCCATCAAGTTTTTAGTATACGAGTCACAGATTTTATAAAGTTGTTTTTACCACAAAGGTCTTTTTTAACCACCTGCCCACTCCTTAACAACAGTTTTATACCAATTATTAACCAACACTGATTAAAGGCTTCTTAGGGCTTCATTTGTTTGAGCCTTTTCAGTGATAGAAGGAACATTTCTTATGGTGCTGTCTCACTGCCTTAAAACAGATTTCTAGAACAGTTTTACAGTTGGTTTAATTCCTAAACCATTGGTAATTTACACTGTTTTTTTCTTCATTTGCTAATGAGAAAGCGTCAGTTAACACAGTAGCCTCATATCTGTATATCATGATTTTTTAAGAAATGGATAGGAGAAAGAACAGTTGCTATATAATATTTTTATCTTGTGAATAGATTGCTCTACCTACCCTCAGAAATACACAAGGAACACAAATCCACTTCCACTGCCACCTAAATGCTGAGAAAATCAGCTCAAATCCATTTGGTCCCATGGAATGGAGTTTTTGGAGGATAGATGTTTTGAATTTTTATCCAGCAGAGCTGGATGCACTTGATGCAGCATGAGCACAAATATATGTTTTTTTTTTTTTTTCTTTTTCTAGTTTTAGCATGTTGTTTTAATTGCTATTGTTGTACATGAAAAATTCAGCATAAAAGAACACTGAAGCAGTGATGTCCACTGTGGAAGAGGAAGAGTTTATACTGTAAAAGTGGGTTGGTTTTGCACAGTCTAGTGGGTGGGCAATGTAAATATATGAACAAAAAAAAAAGAAAAAAGAAGAAAAAAAAAAAGAAAAAAAAGCCTTGCACAAATCAAATAAAAAACAAGCAAACAAAAAATTGTATTTTATTCTGTTGGTGTTAAGAGATGTTTCACTTGCTGAGATTTCCTATATGTTGCAAACAAATACAGAATGCAAACCTTAAAAGCTGTTATTACCTGGTGTGTTTGTCCTGTATTTACAGTTGTTATGACTATGCAGGAGCTATCAATGCTACAGTGAGCATGCTTCAATATCTATATAAAGCCAATACATTTTGGGGGACAAAACATCTGGAAATGTTTTAAATGCATATGTCATGGCAGGCTACAACCAGATTGCATTCAAACTGCTCAGAATAACCAGAGGTGCTCTTTTACCACAAGAAGCACTGGTTGAAATAGGTGCATATAAACCAGAAGGTATTTAAGGGCTTTGGCATTGTGTAGACATGCTCTGTACACCACCATACCTTCAGGATGTGTATTTGGTGCTATTAACTCTGTGGCCACCCAGTGGTCACTCGCTGTAAAACAAAGATAAATGCAGTTTTCAAATGGCACTGAGCTGCATCACTGAATCTAGAGGTTCCTACACGGTGCTATTGCCCTATTAAAACTACAACTGATGTTATGCATGTAGGATTCAGTCAGACCACCAACACCATGGCCCCAAAAGCTGGATCCATTACTGTTGTAAAACGTCAGCACGTACATCCTGACTGACACAAGGAACTAAAGGAAAGGTGCTCTTTCCTGTACCTGTGCTCTGAGCAAACCTGCAGATCTTTTCCTGCCATATTTAACACACAAACACACAATACCACATATACAAAACTTCCTGCAATACATCTCAGTGAGTCCACCTAGTTTACAACTCAGAAATTGTTTGTGAAAACATTTGTCTGTATACATTTTATATTTTGTACATTTTTGATGTAACATATCATGTAAATAGACAGAAACAGTGAAATAAATCATCTGAAAAGTTTTGTAGTCTTTGTAAAGCCCTAATAATAAGTATTTGGTGTCATCGGACTTAACTGGATGATGTATTTTCTATTGGTTTATTGTTCCTCTAGCTTGTAAACCAGCTTGCGTATATTTTTTTTTGCAGGTGTGCGCACTGTATCTGTCTAAATTATTACTTTGCCATTAAAGTGGAATTATTTATTGAAAACACGGTCTGATGTTTTTGCAGTCAAGACCACTTAACAGTTAGATATTATGTCAAACAAAAACATATAAACAACGTGACAAACTGAAGAATGTAATTTTTTGAATTCAGCCAAACTAATCTCTGTAAAAACAAAATTAAGTACTCCTTCTGGTTCCAGGGTTTCAATAGTATTTTTGACTGACTGTTTTTATGGTAAGAACAGATTGTTGAGTTCAGAAACAACTTTACAGTCTCCCCGTTTTTGAGATTATCTTCAAATGCAAGGATATTGATTTCAGTGGTGGTAAACCTGTACAGAACTGGCACAGTATTAGGGCTCATTTTCAAACTTGAAGGATTTAGGGACACTTCCTCAGCAGGTATAAATCAATATAATTTAACAGAATTCAAAGAAAGCAAGTAGAAATATGTTAGTTAGATAACCGTAGCTTTTGAGGCTGGAAGAAATCATTATTATCCAGTGAGTAGTAAACACCTGAGCTCTAAGTCTCAGCAGCAGGCCTGTAATTTCCCTGAAATTGTCATGTCCTTGGAAATATATAACAGTATGGATCTAGCACATTGCAGTCAATATGGCTAATTACCACTTGGTTGGTTTGAGTTTTAGGTTTTTTATTTGTAGTTAGAGCTTACAAAGCTTGTGCTTTTCAGGAGAAAAATGCCCCCATCTGCCTTCTGTTACGCCTTTTCCTCCTGTACTAAGACAACCACAATCAAAAACATATTTTACAGTTAAGAAATAGTCTTTCTTGCTTTTCTCTGGCAAAGCAAGCACCTTGCTCATTCTTAGCTTTTCATGGAAAGGCATACCTTACAGACCTCAACACATTTTTGCAAGACTTTCTGAATTTTTCATTTTGTCAGAGTCCTTTCTGACATGTGGGTATGAGAATTGCACATGGTATTGCTGTGATGACTTTACTTATGATATAAGCAGGACTAATACCAGCTTCCTACTCTCACTTTATGTTTTCGCTGCTTAAGCTTCAGTGGTGACATTCACTCTCTAATTGTACCATTCCGCTGCAGGCTCATGTTCAGTTAATTATCTACCAAGACCCTGAAGTCTTTTCATGTTGCATCATTTTGAAATACTTTGTCCAATCCTGTCTGCATAAACTATGCTTTTTTGTTCCATAGATGTAAGGTTGCAGATTTAGCTGTACTAAAAGGATATTCAAATCAGCCCAACCTACCAAATAATTCAGGTCATTATCTACAATGGGCATCTGTATAATTTATCACTCCAAAAACTGAGAACCAACCAATTTGTAGATGAAGATATGTCATGGTTTTCCAGAGGTATTGCATATGATTCCATATAAGAAGCTGACACAGGTGGGAGGGTTGCTGAAGGCGAACCACAGCCTCAGAATGCTCCTGTCCCTTCCCACGTGGTTTCCAGGTTCCAGGGGCACCGCCCTTGTGCCTCCGATACGTATCGCTTACATATCCTTTCTTCCGTACACATGTATTTTCCAAATCATCAGATTTACTGCTCTCAATTCCTTTCATATTGAATTATGTTACATTCCTTTGCTGTTTCGAGTAAACTAATTATCTTTTACCTCAATTGCACCTCCTTCTTTCTCACTCCTCTACCAGGCCTCTGTGGGGGTGGAGGGGGGAGGCAGCTAGGCCCTGTCAAGGGACAATCTTTTAATAACCCGCAAGATAGTAAGTAACATTATGTCAAGAACAAATGCCTGTTGAATCCTGATAGGAATCTCCATGAAGATTTCTGTTTTACGGTTACATCACTGGGTCACTTATGTCAGCTGTACATTTGTATTCCAGTTAACGTGGGTATGAATACCAGTACATCACACCGAACCATGTGTATACAGGAAATATAGGACAAGTTGCATGGTTTCTGCTTCACTGTCAGTCTCTAAGGATGGATTAGATTAGTTCATGTTGACAGTGACATACATTGAGCTGATCTTACACAGGAAGGGGAATAGATGAGATGGCTGCAGTAATCTCATTCATTGTGACTTTCCTATACTCAGTGTTACAATATCTGCATGTTATCTAGCTACCACTACTTAAGGGAGAAGGTATGAAATTTAATTGTCAAGCTGCTTCTGTATCTATTGCATCAGCACATCTACCTATTAGCCTTCAGCTGGAGACCCGCCGGTGAACACCCAGATGAGATGGCTGGGAACAGGATATCATAGCCAGGGAGAAGGAAGTGGTTTTTGCACAATACTGGAGACAGTGCTCTTGCTTATAAGAACTCATTTTTTAAGCCATTATTAAATAGCCACTATGTTTCTCAGCATGCACTACTTTTTTTTAGATAACTGAATAATGTCACACAAATTAAATGTTACCACTAAGTTTGGAAATGCATGAGCTACAGATGCACTATCATAGAATAAATGTATTGCTGGGTAATAATTCCAGTAGCAGAAAATAGGATATGTCATGAAAGATAAATTAACTAAGACCTGGTCCATGTGACCTTGCCTTTCTATACTAAATTGCATTTACTGTTCTTTTTCAACTGTAACCTTAAGCAAACATTGATAAATAACAATGAGTGAGCACACAGAGTTAAGTCCTGTTTTTAGTAACAAATTTCATAAATGAAATAATGTATCTTTT